>LVTN01000597.1:0-13573 GCA_001649415.1 Musa itinerans | reverse complement strand
TGTAAGACTACTAGTGGTGATTGAAATCATGAATGGACCAGCTTTGGCACTTCTAAAAACTCAGCTATTAAAAGAAAAAATTGGAAAATTGGAAATATTACCTGCATCATAAACACCTCAGCACATCCACCACAGATAAAGGAAACTTTGAGTCCAGGCTACCTTCTGATAAAATATTCATTACATGTCATCCAACAAGTTCTTAATTTACAATGTGCAGAGTACCATAGAGGCAAACTGTATTTTGTAGAGCCCAACATTCATCCCAATAACACTGTGTTAATACTCAATGAACCTGTCCAGGTAATTTCAAACCCAGATAAGAACACAGATAAGAATCCATCAGAAGAATAATCTTAAAAGCTCAAAGCAAATTGTTTCGATTTTGACCAGCAAATGATTTTCTTCGAGAAAAGAAAAAATGAATGTCATCGCAACAAATGATTTTGACCAGCAAATTCTAAGTCATGGATCTTGAGGAGTATATGGAAGTATCTAACAAAGGTTTCAACAGTACCTAATTTGTTTCTGATATAAGTTACACAACTGTAACCAGTGTTACAAACCAGTGATACAACAAAGCTTTACAGCAAGTGTAACCAAAGAGGATGACTCTTCCATTTGGATAAAATCCCTCTATACAGCAAAACCTGCTGGAAATCTAGCAGCAAAATGAATATTGGAAGTAAGATTCACATAATAAGTTATAGAGCCACAAACAATGGGTAGAGTAGCCCAAATTTTCTCGGAAGAAGAATGACAGCACAGAGTGAAACATTACTGCAATAGTGCAGGCCAGTCTAATCCTTTTGCACCAAATGCTCCGCATCACCAAGTTCAACCTCAGTTCGCTGCCATTCCCTTCCAGTATCAATTAACATTTCAATCTGCTCCAGAGACTTGCCTTTGGTTTCGGGAACGTACATGTTTATAAATATCACAGACATAGCTGCAATTGCTGAAAAAATGAAGAAGGTTCCTGCCACAGTAATGGCACGGCACATGGACAGGAAGGACATAGCAATCAGGCCACTGCTCACTCTATTTCCTACAGTTCCTAATGCAACTGCCTGGGCACGCAGCCTCTGAGGGAAGATTTCTGAACTCAATACCCAACAAATGGGGCCGATTCCAACTGAAAAAAAAGCTACATTTCCACATACAGCCAATATTGCTACCAAAATTCCCACTCTTGGGTGAACCAGATTATTTCCAAGCAATGAAAGAGACAGGCCCAAACAAAACAGGCAAACAGTCATGCCAATTGTGCTAACATATAACAAAGGCTTTCTACCAACTCTGTCAATTAGAAGGATTGCAACTAAGATAAATGTAGTTTTAGCGATGCCAACAGCAACAGTTGCAGCAAGAAGTTCGCTGTCAGACTTGATTCCTGCATCTCTGAATATGGTTGGACTGTAATATACAGTTGCATCAATGCCACTGATTTGCTGAAAACACTGTATGCCAATCCCAATAATCAGCATCCTACGCAATGTGGGGGAAGGCCTCAGGAACTCCCGCCACACAGCTTTTTCCACATACTTCCCTCCCTCCACCACACCAGCAGCTTCCTCTATTTCGCGCAATCTATTCTCGACTTCTTTCTCATTCTCATTAATCCTCATTAACACCGATCTTGCCTCTTCTAGCCTGTTCTGCATAACCAACCACCTAGGAGATTCGGGGATCACAAACAAGGCAAATCCAATGAAAACAGATGGAAGAATCCCAATACCAAGCATTATCCTCCAGCTTATGTGTTCAGAAAGACCAGAGAAAACATAGTTTGAGATGTATCCAAGAAGAATTCCAAGATTTATAAAAATCTCAGGGAAAGAGGTGAATGATCCTCGAGAAACAGTTGGAGATATCTCTGCAATATAAACTGGTGCAATCATGACCCCAAATCCTATTCCAACTCCAGCCAGAAGCCTGCCTAAAATCAGCACTAGAAAAGATGGTGCAAAAGCCATTATAGCAGCACCAGTTTGGAAAATAATTGCAGCTAAACCAATGGTCCATTTCCGTCCAATTGCATCTGAGGTTCTTCCAGCTGCTAAACTACCCACAAGTGAAAGAATGCTCAAACACCCAATTAAGACTTCTTGCTGAACTTCTGTTATATGCAAATCCTTCTGAATGAAAATAATGCATCCGCTCATAACACCAACATCTGCAGTATATAGGCCACAATTACAGGAGGTAAGTTTTGGATCCCTTATACATGTCTAGAAAAATAAGATATTGAAGGATTAAACTTGTCCAGCATCTACTGCATTAGCCTCTAAGACATAATGTATTTTCATCATTTGTTTAGTATGATTTGTAGTATCCAGTTGGTGTCACCAAGAGTCTATGTTGACCTGTTATATCATTCAAAGACATCTTGATCGGCCTAACAGAACCATTTGCAAAATTTCATCCCCAAGCTCAGCATTTAAAGATACTAATCAATTTAAAAGATCCAATTTTTGAATTCCCTAATAAATCTGCTAGCCATATTGATATATTTCCTTCCTATACTATCATCTAAAGAATAGAATGCCACGGCCACCTTCCCTTGACTTGGATTACAGCGCATCTCTCTCTTATTGTGGGAAGTCAAATCTTTCCCAGATTGCATTTCCCTTCAGGTACAGTCGATTTGGACATTCTTATTGGGTATTGCATTCTACCTGTGACCTAGGATGACTTTGCGGTCTTATGTGTTAGGTTTATTGTGGCCCCTTTAATGATTGGATAAGATAACTGATTGGATTCCGTTTAGATAGTCAATAGATTGAGTCCATTTACGGAATGATTCATCAGGAGATAACCTTGATGGGAGGAAATCTTCTGAGATCTTATCGTAGACCCTCTGCTCTCGCCTATAAAAGGACAGGACCTCTAAGGGGAAGAGAGTGTGTTATGTTACATACATTTGAGGGATTTCAGTTATTCTCTCGACTCTCTCCCCAAAACCCTCTCCCCAAAAATCCATCAATCTCTGAGGGTCCTGCCAAAGGATAGGAAGAGAGGAGAAAGGGTCTACTCTTGTACTCTTTCAGATTGCGCGTGATTGGAACGGTCGGATTAAAGACGGTGCTTGTAGCTATCTTGGATTAAAGACGGTGCTTAGCAGATCAACGGGATCTCTGAACATATGGCATCAAAAGGTACGCATCGTATAATTAGATCTATGCATTTGATTTCAATCCTGGCATTTAGGTTATTTCCGCATTATTGACATAGCATAATTATAGATCTTTATGCTTACATTCTGCTCATTCTATCCGACACTAAGCGCTCCTCCATCGCCGCCAAGTGCTGCCTCTCTTTCTCTCTCTCTCCGCCTTCACGAAGGTCGCTTTGTTTCTTCCTTGGAAACAAGGGTCCAATGGCTTTTGGTTGGAATACGACAGAAATGATTATTTTAAATTTTTATCCATAGTGAATACAAATTTATATACATACAAAATATTATAAAATATATACTTTCTTTTATCAATAGTAAATATAAAAAATTTATCTAAATTATTTTATAATATAATTATATTATTATTTTTTAAATTAATAATAAATATATAATATTCATCTAAATCATTTCATGATATAAGAGGATAATGATAATATATTATCAAAATATTATCATAAATTTTATTATTTAGAATCATAATAATATATTATCAAAATATTAAGAGGATAATGATAATCAATCATGATTTATTTTTCTTAATAATATTCTTCCTAATATACCTCATGATGGTCCAGATATCATTCTTAGACCGAAATAGAATGAATTGTTGGTGAGACAAAAGCTTAGTGAAAATATTTGTAAGTTAATCAAAAGATGAGACATGCAAAACACAAAGCTCATCATTTTGAACTGTTATAAAAAAAAAGTGAAAATTAATAGTTATGTGTTTCGTTAATACAAGATTAGCACATAGATATTTTGTCCCGATATTATTATACTATATATATGAAAGATCTAAGAATATGATAAATAGTTCATATAATAATGATTAAATCCAATAAAGTTTAACAGTTGTAGAAGCAATCACTTGATATTCAGACCCCGTAGAAGATTTTACAACATAACGTTATTTCTTGAAACTTTAAGAGATTAGATTGTGATCAAGAATTATGATATAACCACTTATAGATATCATGTCATCCTTATTATCTACTCAATCGACATTAAAAAATGTATGAAACAACGGAGTAGCGAGGTGAGCACGGGACGATGATAACGAAAGCCAAATGGGTGATGCAATGGGATATATAGAATAAGATGGGTATGAAAGCTAAAACATATATGAAATAGCAATTTACAAGTGATGACATTTTTTTAGCAAAATGACTTTGCATGTCACATATTTAATAGGTGACTTTATTATTGAATTGTTACTCAGATTTATTATATGTTACCTTCAGAATGATTATTTGAACGGTTATTTTGTTGGTGGTAGATCATACTTTTATTGCTAAAATTAATTTTATTAGCAAAATTAGTGATGATAAAAGTAACATCTGGTGACTCTAGCTTAAGATAAGCTTTATGGTCAGAAAGCTTATCATGATATTCTTCAAAAGATATAGGACTATTATGAGCATAAATCACAATCGAGATTTTCTGATAATTTAAACTAAGACTATTTAATACATAAAAATTGATCTCTTCATCACTAAAAGGTGCATCAACTATAATAAGTGCATGTACTTAAAGTTTTGATAATATATATTTAGTCAAAAATAGATTGTGTACCCTTAGAAAGCTTTAAAAAAAAAATTCAAAGTTACATGACGTGATCATGAAATTGGCTGCCATACACTATTGCAAACTTTGACTATACTTTATGAGAGGATTTTGTAGAGGATACAAAGAAAAAGATAATGATAGTACTTCTAACAAGATGATCTTGACAAATCCAGAAGGTGTGCTTATGATTGATAATTTCAATATTACTCTTCTTAATTGTTTGTGAAGGGCAAGTGATGATATCATCTATATAACCCATAAGATCATAATAAATTAAAAGAGAATAAAATTGAGTATGCAAGAGGTATAGTTTGTGGGCATGAGTTTAAGAACAGATTAGGATATGACATTAATAGAGACAAGAGTGTTTTCGAGAGTAAAGGAGTTGGAAATAATATGAGATGAGTAGCATGTTTAAGAGGCATCATCGGCCATGTCGAAAAATGAAGAGGAAAAGACTCAAACCATCTTACAAGAAAGAGAGACTTATTGAAACACAAGGCTTTGATATCATGAAAGAAATGATTAACTTGAATTTTTATTGATAGTGTATATGAATTTATATACACAAAGAGAGATTATAAAAAATGATAATTTTATAATTTTTTAATCAATAATAAACATAAAATATTCATCTAAATCATTTTATAATGGGTTACATAATTTTCTCAATCAATAATAAATATAAAATGTTTATCTAAATTATTTTATAATGTAGGAGATTAGGTTGAAATCATGATCCTTATTATTTGATGGAATCATGATGATGATATATTATCAAAAATTTTATGATTTAGAATCACGATAATATATTATTAAAATATTAAGAAGATCATGATAATCTTATCATGATTTATTTTTTCTCAATAATATCCTTCATAATAAATTCTAGTTTAGTCAGTTAACTTAGAGCTAGGAAAGACTTTGACATATTATTATAGGGCTCCAATCCTAATATATATATATATATATATATATATAAAATTAAAGTACTATTTGAGAATAATTTAAATATTGAATTAATCATCGATTTTTAACTTATTTATTCTTAAATTTTTATCGGCCATATTTCTAGTTATATAATTTAACTCGAATGAAATTCAAATCGAAACCAAACCGATCATCAATGATTCCTTTGAGATCAAAGGGAATGGTTTGGTTCGGATTCCATCCTCGAAATAAGAATTGGAATCGGAATTGAATCAGAACTGACATTTCTAGGTTTTTATCGAGCTGGTAAAAAAAAAAAAAAAACATTAAGAAATAAATATTAATAAAATTTTAAAATTTTAAAAAGTGACAGATTCGACTCCATTTCCACGAAATCCGAACACTTGGGTCAGATCTCATTTATGTCATGTATCTACTGAAAGATTTTTTAATTATTTAAATGTTTTGATATATTTTTTTATTCTTAGATAAAAATAAGAGGATGATTTCATAGATTCCTAGAATATTGGAATATAAATAATGATGAGATAAGAACTGATTAAACAATTAAATGTAGGTAGGATGTATGTGACTGTCATCGTCCAAGATTGGCACTGCCATTTGATGCGGTCAATGACTTTGAGGTTGATTACTAATTTCTTTAGTCGAGTAGTGTTGTAACTCTTAGTCATTTATATTAATGAATTCGGTGGTGACATCATATTTTTATTGTTTAAAACATGATGGTGGAATGAATTTAACCTTTCATTTTGAAATTTGATTAATTCAATATTTCACATCGTGTTTTCCTCACCTTTTAATTGTCATGCATTAAGTCAAAGATAACTCAAACAAAATGATGTAACTTTGAAACTAATCATGCATCGTACGTGAACTGCAGCATCGATCCTTAATGACTAGAGAATAATATATGTATCACAAACACAACGGCTAAGGAAACCGAAATAATTGGGATTTAATTAACGTGAGAGATGAATAATTAAGTCAGTTTGCTTTCACTCTCTTATCATGTATGTATAAAAAGAGGAAACTGTCGGTGCACGAAATAAGATAGCAAAGATAAAAGTTTCAGAGATAGATGATCAGATCAATGTGGAAGATAGATTTTGTTAAGCAATCAAGTCATTCTTAATCGATCACATCAATGTGGAGATAGATTTTGTTAAGCTATGCATCACATTTGATGTCATTTGTATATTTTAATTAATCTTGAACATGTGATGTGCTATTCTGATCCAAAGATAAGATGTCGTTGTTATCTTGTCATAATAATAAGTGAATAAATTAAATTGCATATGATGTGGTTCTTTATGTTTCGAGCTAAGATGGCGTGTTAATCTCGTGTCATCACTATATTTATTAGTTTGATTTGGATAAACTTTATGCAGTGTGGTTATATAGCGATAACCATTTGCATCATTCTTCTATTTTCTATTGAAAGTCATCGAAGAATTATTATGGCCACATATCATCACAACATGTTATATTAAAAGGAACCTCTTCCTTAAATATTGTATGTACTATGTGAGGGATCAGTAATTGTTTGTAGATGCTCTGTCTGTTTATTGCATAGTATACATAAAACCTACAAGAGTCTAGAGCTTCATCACCAAATTTCAGACTCCGGCTGGAAGAATGATTCATGTTTCTAAATTGCCATTTATGTGGAGAAAGATGATCTGAAAAATTATGAAGCTTTGATGTGTAAAACAAGTATCCTTCAGAGCTGTTTTGGTAAGGGGGGACATCTGAGTCAGACTAAAAACTTACAAACCGCCATGATTGTGATGACACTTCTTCTTAAAATATATAACTGCCATTACAAATTAATAATTGGTGTTATGTGCTATTTGATTTGACTCCTAGACGTGGAATATGTTTAGTTAATGTCGATCAGGTTGGATTAATACCATAATGGGTTTGGATAAAGTATAGCACAAATTTAAAAGTCAATGCTTTTTACTATATTTTTAATTCCAGATGAGAAATAGAATCGGAAAGGAGTTTTTTTAAGCTAACGATAGGGAAGACATATGCTTATCTAATATACTCCTTAAAATGCTTATCTTTTTGTTTTCTAGTTTACCAACTTAGACAGAGAAGGGCTCTTTAAAATCACTAACAAACTGCTT
Source organism: Musa itinerans (assembly GCA_001649415.1). Taxonomy (NCBI): domain Eukaryota; kingdom Viridiplantae; phylum Streptophyta; class Magnoliopsida; order Zingiberales; family Musaceae; genus Musa; species Musa itinerans. The sequence continues at coordinate 5,746 of LVTN01000597.1, read as the reverse complement.
GCACTGAAGTTTTGAATTGGTGTGACCAGTTTAGGTGATTGTCCGTTTTTTCTTTCTTTATGTTCCCCTTCAACGTGTTTTTAACCCCGAGATACTTAAAAAGGGAAATTTATCTTCCAAAACTATCACAAACCTCCCCCTTCACCTCCCTACTTACTGATCTAGGAAAGAAGATCTCCGATTTAGATACATTAACTTTAAGGTTAGTGATCGATTTAAAAAAGTTAAAGAATTTAAAGAATGATACGATGAGACTAGGGGTTGGCACAAATACACAACAATATGCCGTCAGCATGCATACATCAAGTGAGAAATCTTGCAATCCCTCTTACAGGAAAACAGGGTAATGAATCTTCTATCACAAACAGCTTTGATAAAACAAGGAAAAAATTTGAGATACAAGTATGTAAAGATACCGATACCCCTAATACTCCCTTTAAAGAAGTGAGATGGTTGCTCATTCACCAAACGTGCAAAGGAAGGAATAGATATATAAGTCTCAATCCAAGAAATGAATTTGATAGGGAACTTAGCCTCTAAGAATAGCATGCCAGGATACCTTATCATAAGCCTTTTCTAAATCAAATTTTGAGGATGACATAAGGATTCTTACTCACTCTTTGAATTAAATAAGGAATGTGCCACCTCTTGAACAACAAGGATATTATTATGAATAGACCAACTAGAAATGAAAGCAGTTTGTTCATGAGAGATAAAAGAATCCAACAAAGGCCTAACATGATTAGCCAAAATTTTGACTAAAACGCAGTACACAATGAGAGAGATTGGACGAAAATCCTTAACTTTTCTAGGGTTTTTAGACTTAAGAATAAAGACAATAAAATTCTTAGTCCACTAGTGAGGAAGAAAAGCCACATCATGGAAAGATTGAAAAGCTTGAATCAAGGAGTCAGAAATTGTCCCAATAAAAATATGATAAAATTTCACGATAAACCCATCTGGACCCGAGCTCTTCCCCAAATCTAACGAGACAAGAGCATCCCAAATGTCACATCTACTGAAATGCCAAATCGAATATTCAGCTTCTTCAATAGATATAACCCAAGAAGGAGGAATGGGAACCTGCTCCATCGAGGGTACTTGTTGGTTCGAGTCGGAGCACCACAGATTCAAATAAAAGGAGAAAAACTCATCCTTAATACCCGACGGATCAATGATATGAGAAGACCCAAATAAAGATGATGAACAAGTTATTTCTCCTATGAGTAGAGACCATAGACCACCGGTAATACCTAATGTTAGAATCTCTCTCATTGACTGACCCATTTGGATTTAGCTTGAGACCACCATTTTAGATTGATCTGCCTAAGCAAGGCAGCATTTTTCCGATGAAGACAAGAAAGGTGCAAGCTATCCGAATCAGTAAGACCAACCTCAGCCTCTCTACCCTCCAACAGAGTGATCTCATGTTGGGGGCGAGACAGGACATCTTCAATCTTACCAAGACTATACCTATTCCAAAAGGAAAGAGGACCACGAAGTTTACCGAGAGAGAGAGAGAGAGAGAGAGAGAGAGAGAGGAAGAAAAAGCAGCGATCAGTGACAGGTTAGGCGAATCCCTAAAGTTCCACACACTAGGGATAATAATATAATACCTAACCTCACCATACTCGGCCCAAAAACGGTGAACTTAAACAAGAACGAAGAAGGTTTATCTCAGCCAACCATACTCAACAAAATAGAACAGTGGTCAGAGCAGGTTTGCAGGCAGATGTTTAACGACAGAGTAGCCAAATAAATCCAGCCATTTACAATCGGCAAAAGCTCGGACCAAACGTACGAGAATACGGGCATTACCCCTAAGTTGTCTCTAGGTCCTATAAACCCTAAATCAGAGAGCAGAATCCGAACAAAAACCGATCCAACTGTGGAACAGAGGAACTAAAAGAAAAAGGGGTCACTCGGCTCGTCCTGTGCATTGGATATACAGTTAAAATCACCCAAAAGCAGCCAACAAGGTAAATCGGTAAGATCAATCGAAGCAAGAGATTCCCAAAAGCAGATTACGACTCAAAATTGAAACACTAGCATTAAGATACCCGAGAAAACCCACAGATCAAAATTTTTAAACTGAACGACTGCATGTAAAAACTTGTGTACGGATAGATAGCACCTGGGTTCCAACGAGGTCGGAGTTCCACAGAAGCACGATCCCACCCGAAGCACCCACTACCGGACACAATGCAAAAGTCCAAAGACCGCCCCCCGCCCCAAGTGCCTGAAGAGTCCTTTGGTCTCCTGCAAGAAGACGAAAGAAACTCGATGGATACGCACAATAATTATACAGAATGCAATCCACTACCGGCCTTCTCCTCAGCCCCATGGTAGCTATTTCCAACTAAGAATATTCATAGAAAGAGAACAGAAATTTCCCAACAGGGAGGAGATTTGAGAACAGGTGAAACGGACGTCCAGCGGAAAGATTGGTAACCACGGCCCCCGCGTCGACTTCAACCGTGCAACCACCGCCTTTGCTTCCGGTCTCCCATGCATCACCTCCTGAACTGGGCTAGCAGAAGCCCTCGGGAGGCCATCTGTCACTTCACCCGCTCGAGGAGTTCCATCCGGAGAAGCAGGCCTGTCGACGAAGGCTAGCTGGGCGGCAGCCACCATCTCTTTAAAACTGTCCCCCCTTCGTCGGTTGCCCTGAAAGCTCGGTCGCACTCTCAGCACTAGAAACCATAGGGAAATGAGCAGTAACTGTCCGCTCCAACCATCGAGAAGCACAAAGCCTCACATCCGACAAAGTGGATTCAGTCACTCCCGCAGGAGCAACAGCTCATCCATTGGGCTCGTCACTGGAAGCAGCAGCTCGCACCCAAGTCCACACCAGCGGCAGCCAGATCGGACTGTGATCCACCAACGAGCGACACCTCTTGTAGAACAGAGCCACGAACTACCTCAGGCTGTAACGTCATATCCTGCACCGTATTAATGACACCAGCTGAAATCGGTACAGTAACCGAGACGTCGGATCCCAGAGTAGTCCCATGTTTCGCACGAGAGGGAAGCATCATCTCTGGCACCGAGAAGGAGCGCCGACCCCTACGCACAAATCCAGGGCCACCTGTTGGTTCATGCCCTCTCCAAGGGTTGATGGTTCAATGTTCCCCGAGGAGGTTACTCCTGGTGCCAGGGATGCCAGCCATGCCGCCAGAGCACTAGCGACCCAATCCTCCAACTTAGAGGAACAATCCGCAAGCTTATGGCCCAATGCACCCACACTGAAAACAGACAGAGGGGAAGTTCTCATAAGAACACGCTTGAAAGAAACGGATTCACCAATCCACACTCCTTGCTGAAGGGGAACAGAAAGATCAATTTCTACACAAATCCATGCAAAACGTCCACGTTCAAATTTAAGAGATCGTTCGTCAATTTTGATCCGCCGACCAAGCGCATGCATGATACTAGAGAGACGGTCCTTCCGGAAGCTGAATCCACACCGGGGAGGATTTGAGGGTTTCAGTCAGAGGATTGATTGAAGTTGGGACGCCATGGGTAGACATGCAAGAAGTGACCCCTCAAAGACCATGGCCCTGAAGTAAGCACAGAGACCATATCGTCTTCAGATTGAAATTGAAACTAAAAAAAGTTGTTCTGCATATCCATTACCAAAGGGAGGAGAAGAAACCTTCCGCATCTTTGTTACAAAATCCCGAAGGATGTGCAGCGGAGGAGGTCCCCTCAAAAACCTACCCACTAAACTTAAAATCCAAGGCTTACACCATTCTGAAATCTGCTTATCAGAAACAAAAATCAAAAGCATAGATGAACGCTTAATTCGATTGAAAACATCAGTAGAGAAAAACGACTCCGAATCCTTCGGATGAACAAGACAAGAAAGCAAAGAAGCCCATGAAACATGTTTACCAACACCAGCAGATGCGACATTAGAGGCAGAAGACTTTGCAGCATCCTTAACCTCCGCAGGAGGAGAAGAACCAGCAGCAGGCTCCACCTGAGAAACCCCAGCCACAAAAGTCTTTCCCCCCCGGCCCGTTGGCTTCCACTAAAGGAGGCCTATCAATAGAGAGATTAGAGAAGCCAGCCCAAGAACCCAGACGCACAGTTCCACTGAAGAGGACGAAGTTTGACCCAAAAGAAGAAGCCCTTCCAGCAGAAGAGGGCTTCGATTGAGCCTTTCCAACAGTAGTGATTGGGCGAGGGAGGCCATCCAGAAGAAAAGGGCGTCGGTTGAAGATATTGTTACGAAAGATACAGAAGTCCAATTAATATAGGATTCTTTATAACATATTTTGATAGAAAACATTCTCTTAATTACTTATCCTAAAATATGTATCCTAAAATATGTATGAATATATAACACATAATGGATGTGGATATGTAACAGTTATTGAGAAATTATGGATAGCGATTTTTAAAACCAAAGATAGTGCTCTTGTAAATCCGATAAAATTCTTTCCAAATAATATCGAAAAGTACGCATCGTAAAATCGTAAAATCTGATCTATTATTATTTGATTTCAATCATGGTATGAAAGTTCTTTCGTGTTACATATAGTATATTACAGATTTTATGATTACAATTGGTATTAGAACCAGGTTTCTTGAAATCAAATATCTTAGATCTATTTTTTTTTATTTACGATGTGTGAATTATCAGTATATTTTGTTGATCTAAATTCCTATCTAGTTTGTCTTATCACTTTGTGACATGAGATTTGTTTTTTTAATCATGATCTTCAATGATCGCATGGCAACCACGATGGCTGTGTAGCACTATAGCCGCATTGATTGCGGTAGGTGATTGTGCCGGGCAACATATGCATCGCAGCAGCAATAGCGGTCAAGCGATGAGTTGTGAGTCGTGATTGACCACGCATCACGGCGACCACGTTGGCAATGACCGCGGGCTGAGTGTTGGGCTAGTCACATAGGTAGCACCCACGTATCATGGCAATCTCGTGCAAGCAGCGATCGCACATGCAGCAACGCACACACGTGACGACCACATAGTGGTGGTCGTGTGCAGACAACAATTGCACTCAAGTGGCGATCGCACAAGCTGTAGCCATGCGCCGAGTTGATAGTGTAAGCGGTAGCTACGCACAAGTGACGACAGCACTAATAGTAGTTACAAAGGCAATAACCGCCCACAGGCTTGTGAGAATGGGCGAATGATCACTGGTCGAAAGAACTAAACTCGTCTTACATTAACAATCGCTATCAAAAGAACTAAACTCACTTGCACTACCAATCGCTATTGAAAGAACTAAACTCATCATAATCAAAATAAATCATACTCATCAATTTTATAATTGAGGATATAAATAAAAAATTCTTAATTTTATAAGGATAAAACTATAATTTTGCTAACCTCAGGTGTAATTATGACATTTATAAAGGACAGAATTATCAAAATGCTAAGAGGAGAAAGAGACTTTAGTTCTCTTTGCATATCGACAAAGATTTTTATATTCAAAGATGGTGCCCGTATATATCAAAGATATGCATCATAAATCCGATCTATTATTATTTGATTTTAATTTTGACATAAACAAATTTTTCGACATGCTTGTAGGTTTCTCACTCTATCACTCTTTCTAGGTCACTAAAACTATTTCTTTTGCTTAGCGGTAATTGGCATTATAAAAATCTGGTGCACCAAACAAAGCATCCATGGCAATAGCAGTGCCAAGCTTTTTGATTGCCACCAGAAGCACTTAGGTAATGTAGCTCCTGCTGATGGGGATATAAACAG
>LVTN01000596.1:116283-174081 GCA_001649415.1 Musa itinerans | reverse complement strand
ATGAATCAAGATTTTTCATACTATGATTCTTCTTGGTATTCACTAAAAAGGATGTATTCAAATTAACCATGATATGCTACTTGACATCTTGATAATTTATGACTTGAATTTTATTATGTAAAATTCCTTGTATTCATGAAATGTTTATCTCATCACCAAAATTCTCTTGATATTTTTTATGTGATATATGAAATTATGCATGAAATACTCTTGATATTATTTTGATACATACAAATGAGAAGTTATGATCATGCATGGTATGACGTAATTTGACATTTTGATACCATCATAATTTGAAATATTTATGATTTGGAGTGATGCATGCAATACTTATGCTTTTTATTATGATGATATGATGCATATCATGAATGCTTTAAATGATGAATGTTTGGTATCATAATCAAAATGTTGATAAATGCTTAAAAATTTTAATGTTTTAGTATCATGTATTATATGCTCATAATAATGATTGATTTATTTTTCGGTATCGTGCATCAAAAATGAAATGTAAGGTTTTAAAATTATACATGTTTTAATTTAAAATTATAATGATGCACAAATAAGATTGATAATTACCTTTATCATGATTTAAAAATTGACGTAAAGGGAAAAAGAGATACAAAATTATATTCTTCCCTTCTTTTTGACAATGACAAAGGGGGAGATAGCTAGCTTACTAGTTAGTTTGCACAAATCTTGCCAACTTTCATATGTGTAAAATTTGCTAGCTCACAAATTTTATGGAGAAAAACTTACTTGCTTGCTAGCACATCTAAAGAGAAGATGCAAACGTACTTTATATAGCTTGCTTCATGTAAAACATTGTATCTTGCTAGCTTATTATCTTGCATTATTTTTCAAAAACTTGCTAGTCTTCGTACTTCAAAGAGAGGTAACACTTATCAAATTGCTAGCTTGTATGTTGTAAAATAATGTAAAATTTTGCTAACTTGCACTTTGTAAAGGAAGTAAAAATAACACTTCTCAAAAAGAGCTTGCTATCTTGCCTATCTCAAGAAGTAAAACTTGAAACTTGCACATTACAAAAGGAAGCAAGAATCGATAGCTTACACACTTCAACAAGAAAGCTATCTTGCATTTGCTTTCGAAATTTTGCTAGCTTGTATGTTGTAGAACATGTAATCTTACTACCTTGCATATCTAAAACTTGATAGCTTGCATGATGTAACATTTTGCTAAATTTTCTAGCTTACATAATTGCATGATGATAAATGCAATGTTTGACATTGAATACCTCAAACATTTGATAGTTGGACTTCTTCTTTTCGTTGATGACAAAGGGGGAGAAGTATGATGATGTTATGCATAAGTTACGATAACATGTAGCTTGAATTTTTGAATCTAAGAGTTTCTATCAATATTGCATATTGATATGGGGGTTTGTTTAAACTCCGGGAGTTAAGATTAACTTCGTCATCAATTGGTTGTCATCATCAAAAAGGGGGAGATTGTTGAATCTTGGATTTTGATGATGAAACCAATTGATGAGTGTTTATGATTTGATCTACATTTTGTGTGACACAGGATGCTTCAATTAGGATGAGACAATTAAAGCAGGAAGAATCATGTTGAGCTAGAGGAAAATATGTCAGAAGATTGGACGTCGAGCCGGAGGATCGATCGACGTATCGACAGAAAGCTTCGGGCCATGGATTCGGGCATCGGGCTAAGAAGAGCGGATATTACGCTAAGGATATTGGAGTTATGGAGTCAACTGGCCGATTGGACAACAGGCCGCAAGAGAGGACGATGCGCCGAAGAATTGGATGAAGCGTCGAGGGACCAATGACATGCTAGACAACATGATTCATGCTTAGTATTAATTGTCTAGATTGAAGTATGTTTTTACATGTGCAGGATTAACTATGATAGCAAGGCATAAAGCAAAATGAAGTCCTGGAGTTAAGGACGCGATTTCGTTGGGAGTTCGAGAGTTCGTCGGAAGTTCGAACGTTTGTCGGAAGTTGTACCGAGAAGTCCCAGAGCTTGCCAAAGAAGCTCGTCGGAACTCGCCAAGAAGATCATCGTGAAGTCCAGGAGCTTGTCGGGAGTCCGTTGGAACATTGCCGAGAGATCGTCAGGAGTTCGTTGGAAGATCGCTGGAAGCTCGCCGGAAGAAACGTAGACTTACAGACTTGTTTAGCTTTAGTATACCTTAGATTTCATAGTTAGCACATAATTGAGTTTAAATTTGGGCCAACCTAATTAGGAGCCAGTTGGGCCCATGTAAGGATTGTGTTGGGCCCAGTGAGAGGCCCAAACAGTGTCCCAAGAAGTGGTACTATCGTGGCACAATCTCTAAGACTATGTCAGGCGGTGGTACCACCCAGTGCAGTATCAGTGTCAGACTGACACTAGTGGTGATACCGTCCGTACCTAGGAAACCTGGGATGAGATGTTTTTAGGCTCCAAGATTGAATCAACTTGAGGCCTATAAATACCCCTCTCATCCCTGGTTAACAAAAAAAAGCACAGAGTATTTAAAAGTAAGAAAATGATGTTGCAGTTGAGAGATCCCCTCCTATAGTCTAAGTTTATAATTCTATTTAGGAGGAGTGTGTGCTTGTAAAGGTTGAGTCCTAAACCTGTGAAAAGGAGAAGAGGGGTGTAAGAAGGAGGTTGATCTTCATCTATTAAAGGAAGATCGATAATGGATGCCGGTGGCCTCGACGAAAGAGGAATCAGCGAAGTGGATGTAGGTCACGACGACCGAAGCACTCTAAAATCTAGTTTGCATTTACTTCTTGCTATTTACCTTATTGCAAACTGAGTCTTTATTTGCCTACTATTTTCAATACATTTACGAATGGGTTTCAAATTGAGATATTTACGAAACAGTTTTCGTCGGAAATAGATTTAATCACAACAAAGTTTTAAATCGACATATTTTTACCGCTGCACTAATTCACCCCCTCTTAGTGTCGACTCTTTTCCTAACATTAGCAACATATTCCTTACTGTTGCACATCCTCGATGAAGGTGACATTCTCTCTTTTATTATGATATTCTTCGCTCAATAATCCTTCGCTGTTGGGTTGACTTGGATTTGTCATTTGGGAAATAAGGTCAGTCAACTCGTTATCTTGTCAGTGGTTCTTCCTCCAAGTATAGCTCAGACTATAACTCTTGTAGCTTTGCTCTACAGGCTTTGTATGCTTGCCTTGTTGTCACCATCCATAGGCTATGGGTCATTATTCTGATACCATCTAATCTATACAGGATTCAGGTTTGATGATTTATTGATCTGATACCATCTTTTTGGATATAAGTTTTGGTGGAGAGGGAGAGAGAGAGATCACTAGAAAATAAGCATAAAACCAAAAAAAGAAAACCTTTATTACTTGTAAAAGAGTATCAACTATAAAAGGCTAAACTAATGGAATAAAAGTATGAATAAAGACTAATAGGTGGATAAGAACACATTACTGTTGGACAACACTTGGGTGCTCTCTGTTGGTTAAGGACTATTGTCGATTTTGGTCTCCTTTTCTCTTATTGTTAGAACCTCCTTTTAAATATTAGACAACGAGTATTTAGGTTTTAGGACTTCTCACAATAGCTAGAAAAGCATTTATTAAGGACTCGGCTATTGAAACTCGATGGAATCTCTACTATAATGTTGTTGCTATAAGTTAGGAGGAAGAAGGATAAAGGGTTGCTGAAGGTGGAGGTAGTAGACTACTGCCTCCTTGAACTCTCCTTGAACTATTGTTAAAGGCCTTTTTGGAAGCCTTTTTCTTGCTATTGTTAAAGGCCTTTTTGGAAGCTATTAAGGCTGGTAGTAGCTTGGAAAAGATCTCTGTAGTAATGTGGCCATAGGCAGGTAGAAGGATTGCTAAACTTGCAAAGTCCTTTCTCTCTCTCTCCTTTTTTTACCTTGGGATGGATTGGGAATCGGTTCTTGTGACTTGGGTTTTACTTGATCGAATAGGGCTTTGAGGCTTTAAGAGACACTTGGATAGGATTGATAGAGTGTTATTAAGATCACCCCCGATTATTCACAACACTTGATCATATCAGAGTAAACATATATAACATTGTTAACAATATTCACAAAAGTAAACATTATTCACAACAATGATACACGATTGTTCATGACAATAAACATATATATATCAAAGTATTCACAATTGATAAATATCATAGTATTCATAATAACAATATAGGATAATTTACAATATGAACAATATAGGATAATACCAATTATATTAAAACTTGTCACATGATCATAGTTAATTCTCTAATTGCAAATACAAGGAACATTTGTCACTATGGCATTTGCTATTTCTATCCAAAATAATAATATGTTGCTTTGTATGAAATTTATTTCTTTGAGGAGGAGGAGAAGAGGGGAAGGTGGAGGAGGAGAAGACAGTATAGAAAGAGTAGGTGAAGGCAAAGGATGAGAAGAAGATAGAGAGGGAGGAGTAAGAGGCAATCGAGGGAGAGGAGGCGAAGGCAAAGGAGGAGGTTAAGGTAGTAGAGAGAAAGGAACTGAAAGTAAAGGATGAGGAGAAGATAAAATAGGAGGGAAAGGATATGGAGATGAAGGCAAAAGATGAGGAGAAGACAAAGGGGGAGGAGGAGGAGATGGTGTAGGGAACGAGGCAGAGGTAAAGGGTGAGGATGAGGGAAAGAAGGATTAATTAAATTGGTTTAATTTCAAACAATTCAGAAGTCCTTGTTTCAATTAAGTTTTGTAACATCCCAATTAATCATATATCAAAAGTGAGTAGAATTAAGATTGACTTATAAGGATTTGATAGATGTACTACTATCAACTTCAACTTAAGCATTTTATCTAATGGTTTAGGCCAAATAAAGTTGATAGATCAATTATCCATCATATCAAGTCATGACAAATAGTATCAGAGTCGATCTAATATTAAGGCATGGTAAAGATGCTCGAGTAAGAAAAAACTACTTATAAATGGAGTCAAATGACTCATCATGACATAGAGTAATCATTCGACTATAACTCACATGCACCATGCTAGGGTTCTATTTAGGCTATACTGAGTTTTAACGAGGACGTCTAACCCTTGAGTGAGGAAGATTATAACACTATGATTAATTTTATATAAAAAATAGTAAGACTAAGATCAATTTATAATGGTTAGATGAGTGTACTGGTATTAATTTTGATTCAAGTATTTTAGCTAATGATTTGACTCAAATAAAATTGATAGGTTAGTTATCCTATTAAACCAAACTGTGATAAGTTGTTCATGAACTTTTTTATTATATATAAAATAGGGGTACCTCCAAGTAAAAACGAATAAAAGGGGCATCATCTAATAAAATGCCAATAGTATGAGCTTTTTTTAGGTAAAATACCCTTTTTTAATATATATATATATAGTGCATTATTCCGATGTCGGAACAAGTTTATTAATTGATTTTTGGTGGTATATTTTTTCAAATTAGATGTACTTACCATGTTTAAAATTTATGTATACAAAAAAGATCTTAGATTTTTTGATATTTGTCTTTATCTTTTTAAGCAAACAATTTTATGTTTGTGGACTCATCCACAAGTGCACAAGATTTTGACTCAAGATTTCCAAGGAATGTTTATACATGATAGAATTCAATACTTATACTTTATTTGATGTTTATTATCCTATAGCTTTTTTATTTTTAATTAAATATATTAATGTTATTAATGCAATGGAAGAATATGGAAATGATAATGGGTTGAACATGACAGTTGTGACAATAAAAATTAAATGACTTAAATTATTTTTTAAATATTCAATCTATTTGCCTTGTTGCTTTTGTTTTTTATTGTTGTTGTAGAATTGATGGTTTGCACAATTATTTGTCTACTTTTTATGATTATTGACATTTAGATGTTGATATTAGTGAAAAAATGAAGAAAATTAAAAAAAATAATTATTGGCTTATATGACCATTATAGTGTAATTTGTAATAGACAATCTTTAAAAAGGATCAAGTTGATGAATGTGATAGAATTAGTAGAGAGCAACAACTATTATTGCAAAGATAAAATAAATCTAATAAGTAGATAGACTCAAATTTCGAGCTTGATATTTATCTAAGTACTTTGTTGACAACAACACAATTTTAGCTTTTCTAATTCTTTAATAATGGGTGCGTCATTCAACAACCCTTATAATTTTATGAATTATTATAAAATAATATTTAACAATTATAGTGTGAACAGTAGTTGTGGACTGAACTTTCCGTGCTGAGAGATATGACTTATTTGAATGCGACCTCCGAATCAACTAAGACTCGAGCATATGTTGATGATCGGACCAAAGTGGCTAATAAGAATATTTGACACTAATAGCGATTAATAAAAATTATAAGGGGTTACTTAATTCATGTCGTTACATGTATAGAATTTCTATACATAAGTTTTGATGAAAATTTACTATTAAAATTTATCAATTATGTTGCACAAAATTGATTTTTATTAAATAAAAATAAAAAAATAAATTTTTTGAAAAGAGATGGTTCCAATTCAGAACCTAAACCTAAACTTGACTCATAACCAAAAATCGCTTAAAACCAATCTGACTATAGTTCTAAAATTGATAAAATTAGAATCATTTGAAATTGGTTCAACTTTGATTCCAAATCTGAAAAAAAGAAGCCTGATTTATTGGTTAACAAATAGGATAGCGGCTTAGGCGACGTAAGGATTAATTAAAAAACAACTAAAGAAAAATAATTAGGAAAGAGAAGTAAAACGTATGCCAAAAATATTCTTCAACTCTTGAATTGGTATTAAAAAAAAACTCTTGAATTGATATTATAATTATAATTTTTATTTTTATGATACGTATGCCGAGTCTCTGATTAATTTTATTTTTTAAAAGACTAATCTTTCCATTTAAATATTTGAAAATTTTCATTTCTTGACTCCTTACACTACTTCTACAGGATCACTAGCATGTCTCATTGAAGATCGATCGTCTACTCTCTCCCTTCTTTTAGAGTCTTTTAAACCCAGCGTTGCAAGTTACAGGAATTTTGTGGTCATCGACAACATCAAAGAAAAATATTCGGAAGAGGAAGATAGCAAGCAGGTGTTTGCCGAGGAACTTGTGATCCGTAATTTTCCTCTTTTTTTTTTTTTTTCTGTAATGACATAGATCTGGTAGCTGGGACCCAGGCCGCCTCTGTTGGCAGTCTCAGTGTTGAACGCAGCCAACAACTCCATCGACGAGCAGATAAGTGTTTCTTCCTTTCCTTTTTCCTTCTCCTCTCCTCTCTCTTCGAGCCCACCTCAATTCTCCTCCCTCCTCCCCCTCACTCCCTCTCTTTTGCCTTGTTCTCGCCCATTCCGATGGTGGTCTGTAGTCCCTGTCACTATCCCGTCTCTGCACGTCGTCCCCCCCACCTCCCTCTCCTATTCAAACCCATCCTACTAAATATCTTCCACCGTCCTCCCTTCTCCAAACGCCGAGCTGCTCCCCAGCCCATCAATGCAATCGGAGACCATTCTTCCTCTTTCTCAGGCACTCCGCAGCAGCAGCACCAACAGAAGCAGAAGCAGGTCAGGACCCTATTTCCTGGTGGCTTCAAGCGGCCGGAGTTAAATATCCCCACCTTGGTGCTCCGGTTGAGCGTTGATGAGGTGCTCGAAAGGGAGGCCGACGTCGACGTTGCGTTGTTAAAACGGGTCGGAGTGGTGGTGCTCGACGGCGGCGACCAGAGCGGTGCGAGGCTTTACGAGGCGGCCTGTGCCTTGAAATCGCTCCTCCGTGACAGGGCTTATCTTCTGATTGCAGAGCGTGTTGACATTGCTGCTGCTGTCGGGGCCAGCGGAGTGGTTCTGTCAGATTCGGGTAAGTATCAATATGTGGTCTTTTGATCTTCCTGTACATGTGATGATAGTTTAGCTCGTATCGCTCTTCCATATTTTACAACTTTTTTGGTTCTCTCATATTCTGTAGCTTTCAATTGTCACCGTCATAGTTCGATGCTAGCTTCCATTGAAGTATGATCATGGAGGATTTAGTATAACTTATCTGTTGTCAACTGTTGCATAAATACGCTTGTGTAGCATATTATGTTTACAAAGGACACAAAAAAAAAAGAAGAGAGTTTTTCTTTTGTAATTAAGTGAATCAATTTCCAGACCCTAGGTGAAAGAGACAAAATCTCATACCGGTGTCAGCCAGGAGTCCTGAACCTCACCATTCGGTATGCTGTCAGTGCAAATCCCAGGAAACTGTCGACAAATTCCTTACTAAAATAGAAGACATTGGAATATTCCACATCTCAGCCATTAATCACTTTCTTGAGCATAAGCTACTTTGCATTCCTCTGCAATATTTAGCTTTACAGTCTCACTTATACGACTTGGCAAACTCTTCTTTTGCAATCTGTCTGAATTACTTGTAGTTTCTTCGTAATTACTTTAAGCAGTATGAATATTGAGCTATATTGAATCATCTATACCCTTTGAAAAGATAAAAACCTTTTAGTCCAATTCTTTGTCATTGTAACAATCCTGTCTAATAGGGTCTTGTGATCAATAATTTCTTTTGATCTTGTAGTTACTAAAAGTACGCCTAGACATACTGTCAGTCTTCGCTACCTGTATTGAAGATCAGCCAGGACCAAGATCTTTTCAATGTCCTTGATTCTGAGCAAAATATACAGTGCTGTTGTCTTTTATCTATTTCTGGACTTGATGCATTTGAGACGTCAGTAATTGTTGTCTGCATAATACTTGACAATTCAAAATCATCCCTACTGAGCAAGAGGTCATATGAAACATTAGATGTTGAAACATCAATTTGTTGCATAATGGATGTCATTTGGCTTTGTGATCTTTGCTAATCTTCAAGAAAGAAACTCCATTGTTACGACATATAAAGAAGGTGATGTAGCAACACCTTGTCTTAACCTTTTCTCAGAAAATAACCAAGGTTTTTAATACTGTTTCGTACCACCCGGTACGGGTGGTACGTATACTGGGTGGTACGTACCGGTCCGCCAGTGGACCGGCACATGGACCGCCCACAATTGGGCGGTATCAGTCTGGCTACGGTGAGGTGAGGCGAGGAAGAAGAGAGCATTTGAAGAAGAGGGAGAAGCATCGAGAAAGAGGGAGAAGCGTCGAGAAAGAGTACCACGGAGTCACCAATGCGCCGTCACCAGCATCTCGATGAACCTGAGCCCGTCGAACCTCGGCTCGAACTTGTCTTCTACGCCCTTTCTCGATCCCGATCTGGTTCCGCCCTCCCTCGACGATCCCGATCTAGGAGGTAACGACGAGAAGAGTCGTACCTCTTTGGAGGGGGAGCTGGAGGCGCGGGGATCAGGGGAGGCGGCGGCGAGAGCAGCGGAAGAGGCGATCGTGAGGAAGGCGGCGAAGGCCCCGACCTTCTTTATCTCTGAATAGTCTCCTTCGGCCACTATCGCGACATGGAGAATCTTCTGATGTCGTCTTTCTTCTCCCTTCCTCCTTGATGTTGAAGGCCGCAGACGAGACGACGACGACGAGGCGACCGCTCAGTACGCCATATCTTCTTTATATCTTTTATATCTTTATATATTGATTTTTTATTTTTATATCTTTTTTATATAAAAAGATATATATTTTATATCTTTTTTTATATATTAATTATATATATTTTTATTTTTTTATATTTAATACTGCTTGGTACTAAAATTGATTTTTATATATTTTTCTAGGCGTTCCACTCGGTACGTCGTATCGTTCTGTACCGAGTAATGCTCGGTACACTAGTATGGTACGAAATTTCAATCATTGAAAATAACCCAACTGTAGAGTTATTTATCATCATAAACTCCTCTGTTATTTGGGAACATAAACTTTTATAACACTTACTATACATTCTCATAATGTAAAATTTAAAGAATAAAATTTGCTCGCCAATTCTTCATCTCTTCAATATTGTCCTTAAAATCATTTTCTGTTGTAAAATTTACACCATTGCCATGTTTTAACGTTTCCTATATATTACATTTTATTTCTAAACTTTATTTCTACAAATTCCAACTCCTCTAGATGCTTTCTTGTACTTTATGTTGCTAGCTTGACTTTGAACTTGGGTTGACTTCTTTACTTGGATTAACTCAAAACAATTTCATACTCCTTGTATTTTTTGTGCCACATCCTATGCCAATATGATGGGTCCTTTTGGGCAACTTGTTACTCCATCTTCATAGCTTCGGCAGCTAGGTGGTAAAAATGTTTTGCATCACTTCCAAATGGTGACTTAGCCATATAACGAAATTAGTTAAGATACATGTTTATATTTGGTGTCAGATTCCTAATGCAACAAACCTTTAGTTGGTCTGGGACTAGGAATTAAAATGATATAGCAGTAAGCTTACATAAATGTTGTTAGGCTATAACACACACCATGGTTCTATATTTTGCTTGGACTGGTATGTACTGGTTAGATGGCTGGTCGGGTTAGCGGCACAGACTGTGGCATGTTTCTCAACACCATGTATACTCAAATCTTCAGAGAAGTCCTGTGACACATGCTGATGTACCATTTGTCATTGTGTCAAGATGTATCAAATCTGTACTACTACTGCCAGGGACCGGCATAGGTTTGCTACTAGAAATGTCAAACCAACAATTATGACAATTCAACATAAGTTTGAAAAAGTAGGCAAAGTAGAAGTAACATAGCAACTCGGCCCAAAACAAATAAACATAGTCTGAGTTTTGGCTGTAACCTTCATAAAATCAAGGATTGAAATTTTGTACTGTACCGGAGTTTCGAGCTTTGCTTGGTACGGTACGGTGTACCGAGCGATACGTCTAATTTAGGTGTAAAATCCTCCGAAAATATCTGAAAAATAGAAAAAAAAATTAGGATAGGGTTTTTTAATTAGAAATAAATATAGTAATAGTATAAGTTTAGCAAAATCAATATAAATTAGATAAGAATAGTATCACATATCTTTTTCGGGCTTTGAGGAATAACCTTATGTAAGGTTTGTATTTCGGTCTGTTACGAATTATCCTTTTGTAAATATTAAAATATCTACAGAAAAATTATTTGAATTGTTAGATTATTTTGTTACAATATAAATTTTAAAATTCAAATGAATTAAATAATCACATATGTAGATATACCTGATTATTGATTCTACCACCAAAACGAACGACGGGCCTCCATGAGTGGTGGATCGGGGTCCTCGATCCTATGCATCTACATATCAATATGATATGTTTGTTGGACCCAATCCTGAAATTAATCCCACGACATAGTGTATTGATACACCATATACCATTGGTTGCATCGATGTGGTGATGATCGTAGGTTGATCGTCATGAATCACATTTGTCTGAGGCGGGTCCTGAGGCATGTATTGGTAAATGTCAGAGCTTCTACTTTCGTTACTGATTTGTTGCTCCATATCATACTGTTTCTCGGAGAAGTATGACCAACTATCATCGTACTGCTTTTGGTTATATGATTCTCCATAATATGACGATTGTGAATACGATGAGCTTCGTTTTGTGTCTATATTATGTAGGCTCTATCATATATGCTCAAATTCATCCACTGCCTTCCCCTAACCCTTTCGTGCATAAACTTGACCAGTATCTTATCGAGTTCCATGATTTGAATCTTGGGTGGCATGTGTAAAATATTGCTCCGCAGTCTATACACCACCCTCAAGTTGTATAGACGAGACCAACGATTGCCTGGTGTTGCCGCCATCATCCGTCGAGGCACTACTGTTCGTGTTGCTGTATGTCTTTGGACCAAGCAAGTTGCTGAATGTAATTATGAAGGTGTCTCGTCGCTTGACTCAATTCTTTCCAACGATGCGACTAATGCTACTGCCTTCCCCTTTGCCTTTGCACGATGGGCGGACGACTGTGACTGTTGGGTGTTTGTAGTTCCTCGAGCAGTTTGACTCGATGTTGTTTGACTCTTGCTACGTTATGATCGAGGGAGATTTTCCACTTGCTGGGGTTGTGCTTTCTTTTCTTCTATTGCCTTGGTGATAAAATGCGAAGGACGTTGAGGATCTCCCACCTTATAAAGTAGAGGATCCTCTTGGTTCTCTACCGCTTCAACCCACTCTAACATCGGTTCTGAATCTTCGTTGTAGAATTGGAGGTCGATGGGATCAATATTTAGTTTCTTTGGATAGTTCCTCTGGCTCCTTATTTAGCTCATCACATCATAACCTTAGCCGTATGTTATAATGGACATAGACTAGTTTCTCTAACCATCTATACAAGAGTTTGTTGCGGACCTTCGTGTGAATTAATGCAAACGTTAACTAATTACGTTCGCAACCACTAGATGTCGTCGTTTCTGAAAGTACACGAACGACAACCTTCCTTAAATGTGGTGCATCCCTTCTAAATTGTAGCCACCACTCGACCGCAAAAAGATATAAATAAGCTAATGATGATATATAAACTTTCTAATTAATTGTGCTCGAGCTATACAATTCTTGATCGCGTCTAGCTCACTAATATCCTTCAGTATTAGATCTATGCTATGAGCTACACATGAAGTTTAAAACAATGTTTTTATTTTTTCCATCAATTGCAAATCGACCATCTTAAAATTCGCTTAATTGTCGGTTATTATTTGGACAATATACTGTGGTCCAATCTCCTCTACTACGGTGTCCATCAAGCTCTCAATGTAGTCTGCATCTTGAATCTTTCAGAAGCATTAATTGACTTATGAAACACCACCCTTCTGTTGCAATAAACAAGAAAGTTGAGGATACTCATTCTTGTTGGTCCTGTCCAACTGTCACACAACAATGTCACCCTATATTTATCCCATTGTCTCATGAAGGATTTGATCAAATCCTTTAGTTCTATCACATCCTCATCTAAGTACACGCCATGAATCTCTCTCGTGTTGGAGGTTGGATCCCTGTGCCAGACTTTTGAAGAAATGTGACCATGCTCTGATAATATGGACTTTGGGTTGTGTTGGTTGGAATCCTGTGGAAGTTAAACCATTTTGAAATTGCCTTCCCAATATCTCGCTTCTTTTCTTTTGTATATGCATCGTCAATCCATGTCTGTTTCGCTGTTTGTGGGGGATAGGCTTGCGGATCAATATCAACAATATCTGGTACGGATCTCCTGTCAAGACCTCTCATAAAACCGTGGAGTCCACCATGCCTCATGCTACTAGTTCGGCCTAACTTAGGAGGAGCAGTTGCTTGCCTCATGTTGGTCGACCTCTAGATTCCACTACCACTGCCATGCTCCAATTGTGAATCACGTCGTCGATGCCTCATTGCTTCATGGACCATATACTGATGCTTTAATGATGCACGAATTCCAACTGTGAGATCCGGGTCGATTTCATCGCCGCGACCCTCATATTGATCATAAACTGGTTCCTGCGTAGCCCTACAATATTCTTCCTTAACTCTTGCCTTCTTATTTAATGTATCTTCCTTTGCTTGTTGTAGCTTGCTTTAAAATAATTTACGGATCTCTGTCGGAACCATCTTGCATTTTGCAATATCGGGATACCTACTGGCCAAATGCATCTTCACTCGAGTTATTTCTCCACCCTTGCTAATGTAGTCACAATAAATACATTGCCAATGATGACGGTTCCCATCTATCTTTTGGGCATGAACCCATGCATCATAATGTGACTGTTCCTTTGGTGCTATGATCCTATGAAATTTAAATCAAATAAGCTGTAAAGCATCAACATATTGAATTGACCTAATATCGATAAAAAATCACTAATCGTAGCATTAAATAATTTTATTAAAACATAACTAATCCTATTTTATTATCATAAATATGTGAAACACATAAAAAATATTAAATACGTTATTTTGATCCAATATACATCAAATTATGATAAATCATCATTAAATACACTAATCACATGATTAACATAGTTAATTATCCATTAATTACTTCTCTTTCAATATTATAAACATGTCAAACACTCTAATAGGTATTAAAGACATTGAATTGACCTAAAATCGATCAAATTTTGATTAAATCATCATTAAAATGACTAATTACAGTATTAAATAACTTTAATAAAACCTAGTTAAACCTGTTTTACCATCATAAATATGCGAAACATATAAAAGAAACATTAAATACGTAATTTTGATTCAATATACATCAAATTATGATGAAATTATCATTAAATACACTAATCACACGATTACCATAGTTAATTACTCATTAATTACTTTTCTTTCAACAATATAAATATGTCAAACACCTTAATATGTATTAAAGACATTGAATTGATCCAAAATTGATTATATTTCGATTAAATCATCATTAAAATCATTAATCACAATATTAAATAATTTTAGTAAAACCTAATTAAACCTATTTTACCATCATAAATATTTTTCAATATTTAATATGCATGAAATATAAACATTTGACCTATTAAGTGTCTAATTTCGAATTAATCAATATTAAACACACTAAACATAATATTATAGATCTTAATTACTCTCTAATTAAAGTAAGAGAATACATACCTCTTGATTAAAAAGTTCTTCTTAATCCTTCCAAATTAGTCTTGATTCAATTTACAAATCGTTGCTTTGTAGAGTTTAGTAGAATGCAAATGTGAGAAAAAATGAGTTTGAGGTAGTTTAAGAGAGTGAGAGTGAAATGGAGTAAAATAGGGGGGAGGATGGGTTTAAAAACGCATGAGAAAGGGCTCCAACGGTCAATTTGACCGTTGGAACACTGTCATATGTTGGTAACGATCGAAATTTCGATCGTTACCACCCGATATAGCCCGTATCGTCCAATACAGTCTACGTACTGGTCTGCTGGCAGACTGGTACGTACTGCTCGTACCGGGCGATATTATTCGAAATTAAAAACATAGCATAAAATTGTCACATTATAGTTCTAGTCAAGAATTGTTTGGATTTCCTCTTTGTTCAATTACCTTAAGCATCCATTTCAGCGTTGTTACATATATATTTTCTTTTGTATACTATACATTATAAATCCCTGGTATATTACACTACAAAGTGAGTAGTCCTCCAAAATGTTTATTTTTGTCCACATGCTGGTTGCTTTCTTTTATCTTCAGCCACTTCTCTCTCATTAGGCTGAAAATATTCTCTTAACATTTTTTTGTAGTTAAAAATTGATGAAATGTATTTTTCTCAACGTTCGCCATACCACGACGTATCACTCGATATAGGTGGTACATACTGGTCTGACAGGAGACCAGTACGGGTGGTACATTGGTACGCCCCCATGTACTATGTGTCGATACGCTTAGTATGGCTTGGTACAACTCGGTACATATCATATCGATAGTTGGTCGGTACACTGGTATGGACCGATAAGGCCAACCATGATTTTTCTTTTGCTTTTTAATATTTTATTCATCATCTATTTCAATTATACCTTCATTTTCCCTTTAATGTTACTTGAAGTTGCATCATCTTTAAGTTCTACATGGCACGTGTATGGTTCAAATCATGTGTTTAAGTTCTCAATTTCCGTAATTGATCGAGAGATATTTGTGACCAAGCTGCAGTTGTCATCTTGGCATTGATTCACCGGATTTTTATTTTCTAAAATTGAATGTATGGTTGAGAAGCTACTGACCCCTTAAGCTCGTTAAATTTTTCTTTCAATTTGATTGAACTGGTAGATAATTTATGGGCATTAAAGTGTTTAGGGAAGCAAATTAGTATTTGGAATTATAAAACTCAGTTAGTTGGATAATAAATTTTAAGCAACACAACATAAGGTCCAACCTCCAAGGCTCCAACCATAAATGGTTGGCCGTAGGGATCTTTTCCAGCATTGAGCTTTGCTTAACAAATATCATTATATAATTTAAGGGGCATAAAATTTTCCTTTCTAGGATTTTCATTTTTTCCTTAGCGGCGAAGGTGTTTGGTAGCATGGGTGTGTGCCATAACCCCTTAGCTTTTGAGAGATGTGAATTGCCATTCCCATTTCAGATAGTCTAGTTACATGTACCAAAGATATGTTGGTGCTATTAGATTTAAAAAGACATATAACCACCACCATCATTTTAAATGAAGTCTAATTACATTTATAAAATACAAAAAACATACTTAGAGACACATACAAAAGAATGCTTACAAAAACTTCTTATCATTTAATATACTCACAAACTTGATGTACTGGATCATGGATGGTGTAATCATGACCTAACCTATTGGCTCCACATATCAGGTTCATTCAAAAGCCACACCTGATGAGGAACTTTTGGGGGAGGAATTTTACATGCCAAACATAGTTTCGTGTATGACAATGGCAAATGTTTGTATATTTTGCTATTGTTGCTTTTCATCCAACTCAGCCCCACATGTAAGCCATCTGAGCGAAAGGTGCTTCTAGTTATTGTATGATTTTTTTTCTTTACTTATTTTACTAAAAGAAGCCTCATTGTTTTGCAAACTCAAAGAAAGAGCACTCTTTAGAAATAATTAATGGTCGGATTAGACAGTATCACATGAATTGAGAAGATAACTTCAAACCCCAATGTGCCTTGTTTTTAATGTATTTTATCTTTATTATTTTGCAAATCTATATAAGTGTATCTATATGGACCATACCTACCTTGTTGCTGTCTATGTTCTATTACCGCTTACCTTTTCCTTTTAACCATTGTATAAATGATACTGTATCTTTCACATTTTGAGAATCTTAAATGCTTCCTATGTATTTTTTTTCACTTTTTGTTGCTTGCAAATTTCGATAGAAATTATTAAATAACATTTAGTTCTTTGACATTTTGTATTTTAGCGTAGTTTCTTTTTTGATACAGCTATTCCTGCTCTTGTTGCAAGGAATATGATGATGAAATCAAGATCTGATTCAGTATATCTCCCTCTAGTAGCAAGGACAGTGCAAGATACAGCCTCTGCTATAACTGCATCTAGTTCTGAGGGTGCTGACTTTCTTATAGTGAGTATCAAGACAGTCAAATCTGTTGCAGAACAAGAAAGCTCCATTACTCAGTTTATCAAGGTTCCAGTTTTCTTCACCACAAGTGACTCACATGGTAATCAATTACCTTCAAAAATGGCATCAAAGTTGCTCCAATGTGGTGCTGGTGGGATGGTTATGTCCTTGAATGACCTGATGTCCTTTGATGATGGTATTCTGAAGATGTTTGCTATGGCATATATGGCTAATGGTATCCTGCAAGATGCATTTCCAAATTCAGGAACCAAGTCTGATGATTCTAGAGTTGTAAATAATGGACAAAAGGGGATCAGTGGGTTTACAAGGTTGGATGATCGTGAAATACAATTGATAGAAAGAGAAAGACTATTGATAGATGAAGCAGTTTCTATTATCCAGAAAGCGACACCAATGGTGATCTTCTATTGTTAAACATTTGGTAGTTGAAAAATGCTTTGAATAAGAATTCATTTCTTTGATTAGTTGTCATATGCATGACATCAGCTATATATACCTTTGCTGGTAGATGAAGGATGTTTCGCTTCTTGTGGATGCTGCAGCTCGCCTTTGTGAGCCATTTTTGCTGGTTATTGTGGTGAGTTAAAACTAAAATTTTTGAAAAAACTATCAGCATATAATTGTTCTGAAGAAATTGAAGTTATTGATTGATACATGTTGACAAGTTATTACAGTCCTTATGCATACTTTTAGCTCTGCAATCGTGATGTTTTCTCTTTCATAAACTGTTGGAACATCTTGTAATTTTCCACTTGCTTCTGATTTTGTGATTGCTTTTTCATGTCCACTTTAATCAATATTTCTTTTTCTTATTTCTATTAAACTTGAGAACTTTGGTTGCTAAATTTACTGTGGATTATTATAAATCTGGTGATGTGGTAATTTAATATAAACTTTTCAAAAGGATATTTTGTTGGATGCTTCTGTCATATAATAATTTTCTGTTCCATGTTAAAATTCTCCTGTTCTCATGATAATTTTTCAACATTTCATTCTTAGGGTGAATTTAATTCTGGGAAATCTACTGTTATAAATGCTCTTCTTGGAAAAAGGTATCTTGAGGAAGGAGTAGTTCCCACTACAAATGAGATCACTCTACTTTTGTATTCTGATATGGACTCTGACAATCACAAACGTTGTGAAAGAAATCCTGATGGACAATTCATTTGCTACTTATCGTCACCAATACTCAAGGATGTCAGTATTCCTGAACTTCATTTTAAATTTTTGTTCAGATTAACAGTTCCTGCAATGTCTGATTGTCATATGTTATAGTTATCTGACTTAGTTAATTCTACTTATTAATAGAAAAGGTGAGGTCTATTGGCAGGATATTATATATGTTTTATAAATAAATAGATTTAGCACTTAAATGTATACTCAAAGTTCCATTTTTATGTGGACATTTTATTTACTTTGAGCTGCTGAAGGGTGGAGTCATCTGTAGCTTGATGAAGCTGTTTGGAGTCCTGATGTGATCACATAGTCTTCTGTTTTCTTTTCAATATTACTGTACATTTATTGTTTATCCTGTTTAGAGCACTTTTCTAAAGCTGGGCAACATGTAATTTGAAATGCTAGGCTTCTCATTTCTGCTAACATCATTAGGTGTCACAATATGCAAAAGAAAGTCCTCTAGAACATTTGCTTCTACTGACATCATTAGGCATCACCAAAGAAAAATGAATTCCTCTTAAGAAGATTTAAATGTTAGTTTTATTAGGTTTAGTCCATTTCAGTTCTGTACTTCATTACTTTGTTATATTGCTTAATTATATATTCTTTACGCATGTAAAAGAAAACGCACCAACAGAAACTTGTTTTATTAGGTTTTTGTGTATCTCAGTTCTGTACTTCATTCTTTATACACCAACAGAGATACACACAGATAATTAATCAGAAGTAGGTTCTTTCTTTCATAGAATTTTGAGAAAAGGAAGCTTGAACAATCCAATATTGTAGTCAACAATGACCATGGAAACATTTTTCTCTACATTGGATCTCTCTTTTCTTGAGGAACAGTAGGTTGTTCTTAGCACTTTTTTGAATAGAATTATGCATGAGTTTGCTTTTCATGAAATGAGTGCCTAAGATTATTCATACCTCAAAATGTGGTGCATATTCTATTCTAACAACCGACTAATTGTCCAAATATCATGGCCTCAAAAATTTTAATAAGCTATTATTTCAAGGTGCCTCTGAGAAATGGTGTTTTTTTCCTTTTGTCTTTTTAACTATTTTTACACCAAAATACAATCTGAATAAATTTTTTAATAATCCTTTTATTCTATTTGTTCTTTATCATTCTTTGTTTACTAATATGGTTTGTAAATTTTGATTCTGAGCTGTTAGCAAGACTAATGGCTGAAAATATGAATATGCTAATAAAGATCCTAGTTAAGCAAAACATAAGAAATTATGTAGTATCTGATGTTGCTTCATATAATAATATATTACTACATAAAGTGCTTTTGAAAGTTTGCTTATCAGATTGGCCTTTAGATTCAAATTGATGTCCAACTATCTTGAACTCCAGTATTTTCATTGTCAGATGTTTACCAACATCTGTCATAATTAACTCAGATGGGCTGATCCTGGTTCATCCTGTTTACCTATCTGTCCAAGCTAATTCAACATGTTTATCTTTTAGATTCATCATTTGTGACACTTATGCTATATACCATCACTCATTTGTTGACTGTCATGTATGTTACATATGCTTATTTTTAATTTTAATACACTTTTGCTTGATTAACTTGTATAATGTAATGTCATGATTATAATTTGTTACTGTGAATGTGTAAATTTTTCCATTTGAGTATAATTAATTGATTTTTTCTAATTTGTGGCTAGTAGAAATTTAAGCTATCACTTATCTTAAAGATTTACCTTAGTGATATTGTCTACATATTGCAATTTGCAGAGCAGCCATGTTAGAAATTGTCAATTTCTTCTGTTATGCATGGATTTTCAGATTCTGTTAGGCCTATGGCAATATGTTATTTCTTACAATACTTGTAGTCACTAACCTGTAAAACAGATGAACCTTGTGGATACACCTGGAACAAATGTGATTCTTCAAAGGCAACAACGCCTCACTGAAGAGTTTGTGCCACGTGCTGACTTGATTCTCTTTGTGATATCAGCAGACAGGCCCCTGACTGAAAGCGAGGTAACTTTGTTCTTTGTGTTTGGGCTACTTTATACTACATGTATGGTTTTGTGATTGTGAACTTAACTTTAATAGACATTTTCCCATAATGTCAATGAATTACTGGACCATAGGATGTATGTGACAATTCTGGAAATATAATAAAGGTTCTGTTGGGAATATGGAATAATGTAGTTGGGCTGGAATTAATTTGTGACTTGATCCATGAACCAGTAATGTATATAAGTCGCAAATAATTCTGGTATCTTGTCGAAGACAAAGTAAAGCAATATGATGTCGGATGAGTAGCCGTGGATTTTTTTTGGTTATAGAGGAATAGAAAGAGAGAAGAGAAAGATAATAGGAAAATAAAGATTCGCTTTATCTCGTTAACCCAAGATAAAGACATTGCACCTCAATACGTTTCGCACTTGGACAATGGAACCATACCATTGGAAACGTAATAGATTCGAGTCTTTCTAGCTCAATGAAAACACTTCTAGTATAAAGGCCTCGCACCTCCACACGTCTCGCACATGGACGATGGAACTATATCATCGAAAATACAACTATGGCCTCACATCACTCACACATAATGTGGGGGCAAAACTCAATTTATTGATCCATTTTTGATGATTTCCATTACAATGTCCTATCTCTTGTTGTAGACCTGAATAACAAGAATAAAAAAGAAAATACAAAGATAAGAAGAGTAACAATCGTATTAAATCAAATATATGATATGTTTTTTCCTTTAAAGAAGGAAATATTTCTGACTTGATGTGAAAAGTAATCTTTCTCTCTTGATATTTTTAATTGATAAACTTCCATCTTTGTAAATGAATCTTTAAAATCTTCAATCAAAATTTATTACCTTCAATCAAGATCAAATCTGATTTCTTTAATTTTTCTACAATTACTTTCCTTTTGTACTTCACATTTAGTGTTGAGTAGATGTTGTCATGTGACAACTTGTTATATATGCGAAATATCCCTAAACTAATTAAATTTATTTAAATAAGAGATAAATAAAATTGATTCCATATCATACGCCTCCATTGCATAGAAACTCACATCGATTTCATGTAATTGTAATATGGATCAATCTTGATGATAGAACATCTTGGCTAAATCAAAAACTCATTAAGTATGTTGTAGGACAACTAGCTATAAGATTTGTTTTAATAATGTAGAAATGAACAGAGAGAAAGAAAAATAATAATTGAAAGACAACAAAAAAAACTACCTGACTTGCTCTCTGGCTCAAGGAGAATATTACCAAGATAAAGACCTCGCAACTCCATATGTCTCGCACGTGGACGATGAAATCATTCCATTAGAAAAATAATTGTTGCCTTGCACCACAAGGTGAAGAACTCAACTTACTGATGCATTCTCTTATTTAATGATAATCATCAAATCTAATATGATGTAGGACGAGTAGCATCTATTTTTTTAGATAAAGGAATGGAAAAAGAGAAATAGATGATAATTGAAAGATAATAAAAAGAAATATATCTCAAGGAGCAAACTCCTAAGATGAAGGCTTCACACCTTCACAGGTCTCACATGTGGATGGTTGAATCGTATCATAAGAAAAATAAATGTGGCCTCCTATGGTCCTACCACTTGAACATACATATTGTGGAAAAAAATACAATTTATTGATACATTCTTTGATGATCTTCATTATAATGTTCTAGCTTTTTTATAGCCCAATTACAAGAAAAACATATGTAAATAAGGAAAAAATACAATTACATCAAGTCAATAAATCATTTGTTTTTTTTGTTCGAAGATGATAACATCCTGAATTTGACTTGAAAATAATTTTCTTTTGATGATAGTTTTCCATTAATGTAGCGATAGATTTTCATAAAATCTTCAATTATGATTTCTTTCATGATTTCCACATTTGCTTCCTTTTTCTTCTCATTGAGTAATCTAGGAAACTAGATTAGATTTATTCTAGATGTCGCTATATGACAACATATAGCCTATGCAAAATAACCCTAAACTAATCAAATGTATTCAAATAAATGACAAAATTAATTGGTCTCGTATTTGAGGCTTCTGCTGTGTACAAACTCACCTCGAGTTCATGAAATATAGATTGGTCTTAATGATAGAACATCTTGGCTAAACCAAAAGATCTGATTTGGTGATATACTAAATCTGATGTAGGATGAGTATCAATATTTTTTTTGGATAGAGGAATGAAAATGGAGAAATAGATAATAATTGAAAGACAATGGAAACAAAATTAGATAACTACCGTATTGGACTCGCACTTGCTCAAGGAGCTAACTTGTTGAATAAAGGCCTCGCACCTCGGATGACAGAATTATACCATCGGAAAAACAAATGTGGCCTCGCACCACTCACACATATATGTAGGAAAAGGAAACAATTTACTCGGATGATCTTCATTACAATATTCTATTTTTTTATAGTTCCAATTATAAGAAAAAAAGAAAAAAATAGAAATAGGAAGAAAATACAATTACATCAAGTCAAATAAATCATTTGTTATTTTCTTGTTCGAAGAAGGTAACATGCAGCATTTGATTTGAAAATAATGTTCTTCTTTTGATGATAGTTTTATGCAGCGATAAATACAATATCTTCAAATAGGATTTGTAATCTTCAATCACAATCATGATTTCTTCAATAATTTTCACATTTGCTTCTTTTTGTGCTCATTGAGTGATCTAGGAATTAGATCAGATTTATTCTAGATGTTGCTATATGACAACTTATGACTTACGAAAAAAATCCGAAACTAATCAAATTTATTCAAATTAGGGACAAAATAAATTGGTCCCTCATTACTCATCTAGAGTTCAAGAATTATAAATCGGCTTTGATTACAGAATATCTTGATAAGCTCTGATACTAAATCTAATATTATAGGTTGAGTAGCAACATTTTTTGGATAGAGAACAAAAAGAGAGAGGAATAAATGATAATTAAAAGACAATAGAATAAAATTGGATGATTACCAAACTCGCTCTTGCTCAAGGAGCAAACTCTTAGTATGAAAATCTCACACCTTTGCATCTCATGCACGTGGAAAAGAACATGGGAAAAGAATAATAATTTACATATTTATTCTATGACGATCTTCATTACATAATGTTCTAATCTCTTTTATAGGCCCAACTATAAGAAAAAAATATATTAATAAAAAACAATTACATCAAGTTAAATATATCAATTGTTTTTGCTTCTTCATAGAAAACATTCTGAATCTAACCTGAAAATAATCTTCTTTTTTTCAATGATAGTTTTCTATCTTTGTAGCAATATGTTGAATTAGGATTTATAATCTTCAAGTATAATCATAATATGATTTCTTCCATGATTTCCACATTTGTTTTTTTTAGCTTCTAATATATGAAATTAGATTCGAATTATTCTATATGGTGCTTTATGGGAACTTATGACATATGCATAAGAATCCTAAATTAATTAAATTTATTCAAATTAAATTGTGCCCTTACCACCACAATCTTCGCTACGCACCGCTCCCTTCATGGCAACTTGAATAGCAACACTATGGCATATTCTACAAGAGTACCCGCCTCCGTGTCCTCTTGCCCCGTGCCAAGGTCTTCTGAACCCAACTTTGTCTCCGCAAGTTGAGTCGCCTCAGTTTCTCCATCAAATGCATCTCTAAGGTAAGGTGCATGTGTTTCGAAGCTCCCTTCATCTTTGGCACCATGCAGGATGAGCCTACTCCATCAGAATGAGGGACGTATGGGACGACATGATCCCGCTCTTGCCTCTATAAGAGTTCACATCCTTGACCTTTGTCCAAGGAAAGCTCTATGCCTCCGCTCCATATTCTATCTCCTACGTCGGCTTCCTTCATGCGGCTTGGGTACTTTGCCAAGTTACACTCAAGTTGCTCCGCTCCTCGTTTTGCATTGAGTTGATGGTGGCCCTTGTGCCCACCATTCCACGGGTCAACCCTTTGTTGAGCCCGATCTCCATATCAACTCCAAGTGTGCCTTTATTTGTGTTGCCTTGGATCGCTCCCCCACTTGATCTCGCAATGCATTCCCCAATACATTATCTCAAGCAAGATCATGCGATGATTCCTCGTCGCTCGCTCGGTCCATTGAGCTTTCTGAAGTTGTTTATGAGGTACTCCTCAACATGTGCGGTCCGTTGCCTATGGTTCTTCTGGAGAGCCGGGACTTATCCCTCATGGATATCTGTCCCGTTGGAGCAACTTCTCTTTTCGCTTCTTTCTCTTTGAAAGTTTCGGAGACTACCATCTCCTTGGACTACTTCGCCTTGCTGAACAAACTGTGTATTGTTCTGCCTCCTGCAAACGCACTTGCTAGATTGTGACTCCACGTCAATACAGCCCCCGCTGGACCCCTCAAGGCCTAGCAACATGCTGAACTCGCGGCACACTTCAGCCTCCTACGGACGTATCCTTTTCATGTTGAAGAGAAAGTTTCAATGCTCCATGGCACCGAGTTTCGGTCGCCTTGGGATGACCACGAACACTCCATCGGTTGCATACAAGCCTTTGCATGAGTACCGAATTCTTTGAGTTAGCAATTCCCCTTACCTCTGTGAGCTTTGCACAACTCTTTCGGTCGCTGAACAACCCATTCCACCTTACATGGTCTCATCTTTTACCAAGCGCCTTACTTGCCTTGAGTACCATCAAGTATGGTTGCCAATGTTGAGCTGTAACTCAAACTCAGCCATCCCAACCTTTGTGCGCTATGTATTCTTCCCAGCTTACTTGTCCTCGTGGTGCTTCTTACGCGAAGGGTTGGCCATTCCTCTGAATGCCACTCTCAGATGTCCGCTCCTCTTAGCGACTCCTTTTCCCTACATCTCTATGCTTGTTCTCCCCAAAACGATCGCGTGTGCTGGCTGCCCTCAACGTAGCCCTGCTAGGTCCCCCACGTTTGCATGCCAAGTGTTTCTATAAGTGCTTGTCCCGCTTTGATACCATCTGTCACGGACTTAGCTGGTTTTGCCTAAGTCGTGTGGCACCCTTGTGTGTCCGTCCGCAAAGGTCAACCTCCCCGAAACCTCCCATAGTTCCTTAGGACCTACAAAAGAGAAAACGGGTTAGAGAAAGCACCTCACTCGGGATCCACAAGCAAACATATCAGAAAACACATCATAGCCAATGCAAATTACAAACAGACTTTATAAGCTCCGAATGGTTGCACAACAAAGGGTTAAAATGGTCCATTACAGATCGAAGTCTCTCACAAGTGTCTACATGACACAACCTTTATTTACAAGCTTAAGATGACCACCAAACCTAACTAAATTGGGGCTGTTAAGCATTTGACCGTCCCTCTACATGTTGTGCAAAGCATGAACAAATCAAAAGACACGGACATACATGAGCATTACATAAAACACCTTGTTTACAGTTTTATCCGTGACAACTTGGCTTATAGCTGCTCTCCGCCACTGTTGTTGAGTAGTCGAACTTTTGATCCGCCATGTTGCTTCAACTCGCCAATAACTCTGACTCTAGTATGGGGTTGGCTAAGTTATGTTGATTCCTGTTGGTTCTTGCGGATCCTTCAGATGAAGGAAAAGACCATCCTTGGTATGCGCCAGTCTCTCAAATGCCTCAAGCTGCTAGAACTGGGTGGATGCCTGTTGGAGCTTTAATGAGCATCACCTCGTAAACTTTTGAAGTATTTAGGTCCTTCCTTTACAAAATTTGCCCATCAATTTTTCTTTTCACTTAGTTGTCACTTCCGCTTTCGATTGACATTTTGTTGGGAAATGAAACGGATAATATACTCTCAGTAGCATTGATTACCATTGGTGAGGATTTGATAACTATTGTCTTCCATTCGGTTTCTTCGAAGGGTCTTTGAATCTATGCAGAGCTCTTTTGCTAGATATATATAAGAGAATTTGGGTACTCGGTTTCACCCATTCTCTTAAGAGTTGAGAAGGCAAAGGTTACTTGACTTCACCCGCCTCCTCGAGGGTTGTACTCTATGTATCGAGCTAGTTACTAGCCTTTGCCCGCTCTTTGCTCACACTTCTGAAGCACTCGAAGTGTTTGCACTCATAGCGTTGAGTTAGCTACTGTGATTCACCTTCTCAATGCCATCGAACTTCTGGAATCCAGGAAGTTTTCACCCCAACTTGGAGTAAGTCTCTAATAGTTTTTTGTCACATTTGGGATTGTACCGTCTTCTCCATCATCTCTGTCGCCTACTCTACTAAGTAGCAAAGGTACAGCACCGCGTACTGCCTACTTCGTTCCTTGGTCATGCACTCTTGTATGACCCGAAGTCCTTCACTTTCGACTATCTTGATAAGAAGCTCGTTGACACCGGCCTTACGAAGTTCCTTAGTCTCTGCCTTTTCTTGGTACTTGGAGTTTGCCTCTGCATTCTCTACCTCCTCGGCCCTATTCATGACCAAGCTTTCTCCCTCCATAAGAACAAGGGATCAATGACTTCACGGAAGTCCCGCCTCTGCGGTACCATGGCGCTGCCATACCTATGGCCCTACTATTCGTCATCTCGTATCGGCATCCCTTTTTTTCACGATCGGTAGATATGTCTCTATGGCACTCCTCCGAGTCCACCTCCATTTTAACCGATGCTTTGTTTTGGGTAGCTAAGTCCCTCTAGAGTCTGGACTCATCGTCGCTTCCTCGCTCCTTTCAACCCTCTACTTCAACACCTCTGTGTTCTCTAAGCAGTTCCTCTTGGTCGATGGAAAGATAGACTGCAATTCCCATATATGGCCTCTACCATCATGTTGTAGGGTTTGTACCGATTATATTCTCCTTAGCTTCCTTGGTAGCAACGTTCGCTTACTCGACCTTGTCCTCTGACTTGTCGAGCTCTCTTAAGCGAATATGGGCTCTAGAGCAGTTCAACTCTCCAGCCGCTCTGATCATACCTCTGTATGATCAAGTCCCTCCCATGGGACTCACTGGTACTTGTATTCGAACTTTTCCCTCGGTGGTTCATAGCCCCCATATGCTGATGACCAAGGCTTTCATCCGATGCAATATTCGATGCACGCACGGAAGACTCGCCTCTGCAATACCATGACATTCACTCCTTGAATCCATAGCCTTTCTTACCGTCGTGTTTTCATTGAAGTGGAGCTCCCAGTAGCTCCCGATCATACCTCCGTAGGATCTAGTCCCTCGCAGGACTATATTTGTGTGTATCACATTGCCGCGAACTATTCCACTACGATCCGCTGCACCATGTCGCCTCCTGGTGACATCTCTATTGCATTATGATTCTTGTGGGATGAACTCGGATTGTGATCCCTTCATGTGTGGCCTCTGCCAACACATCGCAAGGCCTCTTCGATTGTCATCTCTCCAGTAGAACTCGATCTTCGTCCACCCGCTCTCGGGTCACACCTAGACGAAGCACCGCTCTAGGACAATCTATCACTAGTAGCTCCCGAAGTCCACTGACTTCGCTGAAACTGATGCACCATTGTTTGGATTCTGGGCCTCTGCCCTTACCAACACAATCTTCACTACGTACCGCTTCCTTCATGGCAACTTGAATGACAGCACTGTGGCATATTCTTCAAGAGTACCCGCCTCTGCATCCTCTTGCCCCGTGTCAAGGCCTTCTGAGCCCAACTTCGCCTCCGCAAGTTGAGTCGCCTCAGTTCCTCCAAATGCTTCTCTGAAGTAAGGTGCATATGCCTCGAAGCTCCCTTCGTCTTTGGCATCATACCATGCCAGATGAGCCCGCTCCAATAGAAAGAGAGACCCATGGAGCGACATGATCTCGCTCTTGTCTCTACAAGAGTTCATGTCCTTGACCTCTGTCCAAGGAAAGCTCTGTGCCTCCGCTCCATATTTCATCTTCTATATTGGCTCCCTTTATGCGGCTTGGGTACTTCGCCAAGTTACACCCAAGTTGCTCCGCTCCTCGTTTTGCATTGAGTTGATGATGACCCCCGCGCCCACCATTCCTTGGGTCAACCCTCCATTGAGTCCGATCTCCATATCGACTCTAAGTGTGCCTTCATTTGCGTTATCTTGGATCGTTCCCCCCATTTGATCTCGCAATGCATCCCCCCAATACCTTATCTCAAACAAGATCATGCGATGACTCCTCGCGTTCGATCAATTGAGCTTTGTGAAGTTGGTTTGTTTTTTAGGTACTTCTCCTCAACATGTGCGGTCTATTGCACTTGGTTCTCCCTTTGAAGAGCCGAGACTTATCCCTCCTGGATACCTATCCCGTTGGACCAACTTCTCTCTTCGCTTCTTTCTCTTTGAATGTTTCGGAGACCACCATCCCCTTGGACTACTCCGCTTTGCTGAAAAAACTGTGCATTGTTCTGCTTCCCGCAAATACATTTGCTAGATTGCGACTCCACGTCAATACAGTTCCCGCTGCACCCCTTAAGACTTAGCAACATGCTGAACTCGTTGTACACTTCAACCTCTTACGGATGTATCCTTCTCATGCCGAAGAGAAAGTTTCAATGCTCCATGGCGCCGAGCTTCGGCCGCCTTGGGATGGCCACGAACATTCCATCGTTCGCATACAAGCCCTTGTATAAGTACCGAATTCTTCGAGTTAGCAATTCCTCTCACCTCTGTGAGCTTTGCATAACTCTTTTGGTCGCTGAACAACCCATTCCGCCTTGCTTGGTCTCATCCTTTACCAAGCGCCTCGCTTGCCTTGAGCACCATCAAGTATGGTTGCCAACGTTGAGCCATAGCTCAAACTTAGCCATCCCAACCTTTGTGCGCTATGCATTCTTCCCAACTTGCTTGTCCTCGTGGTGCCTCTTGTGCGAAGGGTTAGC
The DNA here is from genome assembly GCA_001649415.1 of Musa itinerans. Taxonomy (NCBI): domain Eukaryota; kingdom Viridiplantae; phylum Streptophyta; class Magnoliopsida; order Zingiberales; family Musaceae; genus Musa; species Musa itinerans. The sequence goes on along the minus strand of LVTN01000596.1, from coordinate 145,165 downwards.
CATTCCTCTGAATGCTAATATCAGATGCCCGCTCCTTTGAGCGACTCCTTTTCCCTACATCTCCATGCTCGTTTTCCCCTAAACGGTCGCGCATATTGGCTGCCCTCAATGCAGCCCCGCTAGGTCCCCCACGTTTGTATGACAAGTGTTTCTATGAGTGCTTGTCCCGCTCTGATACCATCTGTCATGGACTTAGCTAGTTTTACCTAAGTCATGCGGCACCCTTGCATGTCTGTCCGCAAAGGTCAGCCTCCCCAAAACCTCCCATGGTCCCTTAGGACCTACAAAAGAGAAAACGGGTTAGAGAAAGCGCCTCACTTGGGATCCACAAGCAAACATTTCAGAAAACACTTCATAGCCAATGCAAATTATAAACAGACTTTACAAACTCTGAACGGTTGCACAACAAAGGGTCAAAATGGTCCACTACAGACCAAGATTTCTCACAAGTGTCAACGTGACATAACCTTTATTTACAAGCCTAAAATGGCCATCAGACCCAACTAAAATAGGGCTATTAAGCCTTGACCGTCCCTCTACATGCTGTACAAAGCATGAACAAACCAAAAGACCCGGATATACATAAGCATTAAATCAAACACTCTGTTTACAATTTTGTCCGTGACAGTTCGCCCGATATAATGGGTGTACAAGTGGTACACTCCCCACCGGATATATGTCGGTCGGTATGTGGTGGTCCTTGTGTCGGTCATCAGGTGGACTAGTGTGTACCCTCTATATTGTATCGTATTGGGCGGTACGGTGAACCTTAGTTGTGATATTGACAATCATTGCAATACTAAAAGAAGTTTGACACATTATGTCAATAATGGTCGAGTTTCAACCCCCACTTGATATATGCTGCTCAATATATGGTGGTCCTCGTGCCAATCATTGGGTGGACTAGTATGTACCCCCCATATTGTATCGTATTGGGTGGTACGACGAACATTGGTTGTGATATTGATAGTCACTGGAATGCTAAAATAAGTTTTCATAGAATAACAGATGAAATAATAAAAGTTGGCCACTTGTTTAAAGGAAGGTTCTCAGGCCATAGATCACTCTAAATTCTAAATATCTATGGAGGTACCATTTCTTATAAGTACTCTGAAACCAACCCACTGATTTAAATGCCTTTAAGATCAAAGAGGATTTATAACAAGAATTGTTAGCCCATGTATGGACAAGGCCATATTTAGCAATAAGAATTTGAACCCACAATTAATTGTCATTATTTAAGAGATGGTGCATCTTTTGCCTTCAATGTTTCTCTTAACCACGGTCTGCAATTCCAAATGATACCGCTTGTACCGGGCAATACGTACCGGTCTGTCAGCAGACTGGTACATGGACTGCCCGCTACCGAGCAGTATCGTCGATTGAGGCGTTATCGTCATCAATTGAGGCGTTATCGTCATCGGTGACCGAGGGAGAAGAAAGAAGAGGGAGAAGGGGAAGAAAGAAATAGGAAAAAAAAAGGGAGGACCTGGAGATCGCCGCTCTCCTCGTCTGTCGGCGACTTCTCATCCACATGCCGAAGAAGAGGCATCAGCGTCGTGGGGCGGAGAGAGGCGAAGATTTTTTTTTTTCTTCTCTTCTTGGGCGACATCGCTTGTAAATTTTTTTTTATTTGGCGGCGTCGCCTGAGAAAGGAGGTGACGTTGCAATTTTTTTTTAATCTACGACGTTGCCCGAGGCAACATCATAATTGTTTTTTTTATCTGTGACGTCACCTCGGTGATGTTGCCCCGCATAGAGGTAAATCGTTCGGTATACAGCATCGTACCATACCGAATAAGTCTCGAAATTTCGGTACGGTACGAAATTTCAATCCTTGCTCTTAACCACAAATTCATATATAAACCTAAGACCATTAACTTTCTTGGTCACATTCTTAATTATTTAGATTCATTTTTTTCTTAGTAGGATTGTCATTTCAAAAAACTTCCAAAGAGAATTGAATTATACTCTTAATCAAGGTTTGACTTACCGGTCCAAGCCGGTGTGCCGGTTGGCCGACGGCATGACACGTGCTGCTCCGTACTGGTGTATCGACACATGGTATGCCGATGCGTATCGATGTTTTGACGAGGAAGATAAAGAGGTTGAAGAGGAAGGTCCGGTGGAGGAACAGAGGAAGAAGGAGAAAGGAAGAAGGAAGAAGAAAAAGAATGAAGAAGTGCAACGATACTTGGGAAGCAATAGCAGTGTCGAAGGGAAACAGAAGCATCACAGTGGTGAAGAGGTGGTGCCGCTGTAGCATCGTAATGGCGAAGTGGCGAAGAGGCAGTGCTGTTGCAACATCGTGGTGGTGAAGCGACGAAGAGGTAGCGCCGCTGTAGCATCACAGTGGTGAATCAACGAAGAGGTAGCATTGCTGCAGCGACGAAGAGGCAGTGCCACGGCTTCGTACATGAGAAGAGCCCTAATATGCCTTTTTTTTAATGCTGAAATGGACTGGGGCCCACCACTTTTTGATTTTTTTATTATTTTATTGCAGACCACCCAAAACGGGGTGGTTTGCATACTGGTCCACGCCTGGACCATTACGGACTGCCCAAACCATACTGTTTCGGGTGGTACAGCAATCCCTGCTCTTAATCACTTAACCAGGATGCCTAGGCATAACATGAATAATCAAATTAATCAGGACAATGTTTTCAGCCTAAGAAATGAGTGCATTTCGTCAACGTTGCATTTTATGGAAATCTCTATCAACCAAAGTGATTTTAAAGACTATCAGGAAGATATTTTAAGAGCTAAATACCCTCCTTAATCTCCAATAAATCACAAAATATGATGCTTAATAGTGGGATTGCACTTCATATGGAAGAAATTTTGGACTTGACATAATTAATACGAAGATTTGTGTTAGCTAAATAAGGATTTACAACCTCAATGAGATTCCTACAAGATTTATGATTACACTAGCAAGCAACTAAGATATTGTCAACATACATGAGGGGGGACACTCGGATACCCTTAAATTTGACACAAGTAAATTATTTATGTTTCTTATAATCTTTAAGTATAGTGGAGAAAACTTATTGAACAATGATAAACAGGTCAGGAGATAGAAGATTACCTTGCCAAAATACTTTTTATTGCAAATCCATCTAGAATTTCTACCGTTAATATGATTAGAAAAGATAGGAGATGAAACACGGGAATGGACCTAGTTAATAAATTGAGGAAGTTAATATGGTCAAAGCTTTAAGGATAACATGCTAAGATTTCATAGGTTTATTTCCATATTAATTTTTTAAAAAATGTGTGCCTTTGCTTTTAAATATGGCATGGTATTGACAAATTCATTGGCAATTACAAATTTATCATGAATACTTCTACCATGAACGGAAGCAAATTATTCTTGGCTGATCATCTTATCAAGGTTGGGTTTGATATGATTAGCTATGAACTAGTTGTTGTGACCTACTTTTTGCTTGAGGTGACCTACCTTTTGCTATGTAACATTTAGTAAGCTTGTGGTGGCCTAGTTTCTTCTATTTAACATTGATTTTAGTTTTTCTTCCATCCATGATCAGGAAGCAGAATTTGCAATTACAGCCATTAATAAGATATTTTTACTTGATGTGCCTTTGACCATGGGCTGTTGCTGTCGACATTTGCAAAAAGAATTGTCCAGATAATCCTTAAGGGCTTGGAAAAATATTGTCCTACATTGGGATGAAAGGCATATGAAAAACATTTCTAGGATTTTTGGAAATCATCTAACATGTTATTTTAGTCATGAATTAGTCTGTCTGTGTACTAGGATGAGATTTGACTCTCACCATCTCTGTTGCAGATTTGTTGTTAGCTGGGGCGTACATCTTGTTATTGTTAATCTTATCTAGATTTAATACTAATTCTTGTAATATGGAGTTAACTCTGACATCCCTTAATAGAATGTGAGACATAGCATTGTCTGTTTGATCTCGTCTGCTTGTTTGGTTGTCATCTTTTGTTTTGGGGATGTAGTTGAAGAGTTTCTACATTTTCATTTAGTTTCCCACATTCTTTGTGTTGAATGCTTTGACCTTTCCTAGCAAATTAAGATTTTCTTTTCATGATATTATTTGCCAATAGCGTAATTTGAAAATTTGACCAATTTTCTATTACCAGTTTGGATTTGCAAATGCCCAAGAGTTACAGTTAATTTTGTTTGATTATACTTGAGAATCTGTCAATAGCTATGTAGGGTGCTTCCTGGATAACTTCTATGTTGTGATGACCTTGTTCTCCATATATTATTAGTAATAACATATCTTTATTTTGTAGTGTTGTTTACATGAATGCTCAAATGCATTTCAGCTGGTTATTTTGCTTACATTTTCTTGCTTTAGCTGGATAATATTTATTTTTTTGCATTTCAAGCAGTGGAATGAAGTATATCTGCTGCTATTTTTGTATTAAGGTATCTGACAGTTCATCTTTCCAATTTTCAGGTCACCTTTCTCCTGTATGTCCAACAGTGGAAGAAAAAAGTCATATTTGTTTTAAACAAATTAGATCTTTATCGAACAGCCAGTGAGGTTTAATTTATTAAAGCCTCTACTGTTTAAGTTATTAATAATTTTATAATATATATATAATTTTTGTCATTATTATTATTGTTTTGTTCGCCTCCTATTCAGATTTGTCCATTCAACTAATTCTCTGTTAATTGCTGATTGGATGTAGCTTGAGGAAGCTACCAGTTTTGTTAAAGAGAATGCTCGCAAGCTGCTTAATGCAGAAAACATCATGTTATTTCCTGTGTCTGCACGGTCTGCATTGGAAGCCAAGCTGTCTTCTTCAATTTACAGTGTGGGAGATTATGAAGAAGTTTTATCCAATGATCATCGTTGGATAAGCAGTAGATTTTATGCACTTGAGAAGTTCTTACTTAGTCTTCTAGATGGAACAACGGAAACTGGAATGGAGAGAGTAAAGCTGAAACTTGAAACGCCACTTGCAATTGCTGACCGGTTACTATCGTCTTGCCAAAGAATTGTGAAGCAAGAGTATGAAAATGCCATTGAAGACTTGACATCAATTAATGGAGTTATCGGCAGTGTAAAAGACTATGCTGTGAGAATTGAAAGTGAGAGTGTTTCATGGAGAACAAATATTATGTCTCTGGTATGTGTGATAGTGGACACACATTAGTCAGAACACTAAGAATTGTCACCATAAATGATAGTTTTAAATTCCTAGATTATGGTTTCTTCAATACTTGATTTATCTAGCAGTTCTTTTCAAGTCTTAATGAACTAATACTTCTAATAGTGCAGATTGCAACAGCAAAAGCCAGAGCAGTCAAGCTGATAGACTCCATTCTTCGATTATCAAATATTGACCTTCTTCCTACATATGCCTTGAGAGGAGAAAAAGCAGGTTTCACAATTGCCACTTCAGCTGTCCAAAATGATATAATCAGCCCAGCCCTTGTGGATGCACAAGTATATTTTTTTAATCCTCATCTCTGTTTTGTACAGTTGTTTTCTTCTAATTTAACTTAAATTTAAGTTTCTAATGCAATTTATTTATCTGTTCTTAAAAAGAAATATGATCTTATATATCTATCAACAACAGTAATGGCCCTTGTTTGGATGGAATCTAATGACTATATATACTTACATAAATATGAATTTTATAATATTATACTTTACAACAATAACAACAACAAAGCCATAAGTCCTAACTAAATACTTTCATGTTCCTAAAGATCAATGTTCCTAAATTCCAACGTTGCATTATTGATGGTTTCAACTTTCAACTTCAACTGTCCTTATCTAAATTCTTTTGGTGAATTGATTTATACATTGATAAAAATAAATTCCAATGTACATTTTATTAGAAAATTTTATTGTTGTAGCAAAATGTTGGGCTGATTGCTACTGAAAACAGCTTAGGTTTGTGAAGACAAACACACTGGGATTCCTCATAATTAGTCAAAAGCATTGGATGTGAGGCACTGATGGAATGTTCTTTGGGTTAATAGCAATGATATATGCTGTAATAATTGTTACATACTCAAATGTGGTGCTGGAACTTGTTATATCATAAAGGATTACTCATGGATTATGGAACATGATGAAAATAGTTCTTGTTGGTATATCATACTGTGATAAACTAATTCATGCTTGGAAACTGAGAATGCCAGAGGTCAAGGTCCTCCGTCTCATGTGATGCTCAGGATGATAATTCATTTCTGTAGCTAGCTAGCATTTTTGGCGGTGATGATTTCATCAAGGAAAGCAAGAAAGTAGGAACCGCCAAAGGGAACCTTAGGATACAAATTAAGTTTGGTAAATGGTATAACATGACAAGGTTTAATATACCATTTGTACTTGTTGATTTGGACTGGTGTTTATTGGTCCATCAGCTAATCTTGGGTGCAGACTAAGCGATATGCATGGTTTTAGTATGTTCTCCACCATCGCTTCTCTTCTTCGTGCCCGTATACAGACACATGGTAGACCCTATTGCATTAGTATGGAACTGGTCTGCCCAAAGACCGATATTAGTACTGGATTAAAATTTAGATCCTTGTAACATGGTCTTGACAAAGGTTCATTGTAGATTTTAAACCCATCATGGTTTCAAAAAAGGAGTGAACCTACTGCATGAGGCTCCTGCTAATGTAAGGTCTAGGGAGGGTCAGTGCACACAACCTTATTAGAAAAATTTATGAATGCATCTTGATATAATAATTTACAAAAGTCAGCCGTTGGATTCTAGGACATGTTAAACAGTGAAATGCCAAGTAAATTTGCATTTCCTAGAACTGAGATATGTATTATTAACATTTAGTAAGCAAAAGATAGCCATAAGACTTGTAAGTTGTAACCATATATGAATTCTTCTGCACTAAGGAGCATGAAGGTGAATCAATGTATATGAGTACCAAGGGTGAGCAAGCTGAACTAATAGATAAAAAGCCTATCGAAACAGAGGGGTGTCAGGAATTTGCCCGACAGGTTCTCCGATGACAATAAAGTCGGTTCTTATCATGAAGTAAGGGACGAGGTGAAGAAACTAAACTAAAATTCTAGAGAGAGAAGTCTGTTCCATTACTTTGTGAGGAAGTCTCTTTCAAAGCATCGGAACCCCATATGGATCAACCATGAGGAAGATTTCTGATTTCCCGTATGCAGATTATTGAGGTGATGTGGCATAAGAGTTGGCCAAATTATAATGGAGTTTGTTGAGTACTTCGTGGTTTGGGAGTCCACACGTAAGCTTTCTGTTGGGGGTTGGTTTATTTTCTTATGTCACCAAGTATGGTTATCATTTTCTAATTGCTGTCACAACTACTAGAAGCTCTCCCTTAGAAGTTGATTGTTTGTGATCTCCCATGCAAAGCTTGACTAAAATATACTATCGGGTGATCTTATAGGACTCTGTGTATCCTCATCTTGGATGTGTCCATCTGGATCTTAAAGGTCTTGTCAAACTGGAACTACCAATGCTAGCATAGATGCCATAGTCTGCTTCTGCACTTTCAATGATTTAGTGGCAGTGGCAGTCCACATGAAAGCATCCTTTTTAAGATGATATAAAAATTAATTGACTGAAATCATGCCAAAAAGCATTTGCTCTCACCACGGAACAACTAGTGATGGTGAAACATCTCCTGTCGCAAAGGGGCTGCAAAAATGGTCTTCCCAACCTCTGTTGTACATGTATCTATCAGAAAGAAAAACAAATATGTCCCACAAAAGAAGAGTCTAGTATTTATTTTTCTTTAGTCCTCACAAGGTAGACATAGTCATGAGTCAAGCCAAAAGGCATGACTATGAATTCACAGTAGCCATTATGTGTAAATAATTATAAATGGCCATCTTTTCCAAAGGATGTTCTTGAGTCCTAGTCAAACTTAGGCTGCAGCAGCCCAAACTTTTGTTCAGTCCTAACTTGATCCGAACTTAAATCAGGTCAATTTCAACTCACACCAGGAGGGACAGCTAAGAGGAAAAGGTCTTGAGAAGTTTGTGACTTGTCAGAGGTATGGAAGAGAACTAAAGGCATGGACAAGTTTGGACAGCAAACTAATTGACACCTCACCCTTTTCTAATTTGATTGGGACTCAAGAAAGGATCGGTCATAAGACTGAATAATCTTAGATGGAGTAGAATTAGTACTGTACCTCTTTAAACAGATGAACTATGTAATCTTTAAGGGATACAATTGAAGTATTACTCTCAATAATATCTCCTTTACCTCTCTGCCTCTCTCTTTTCTGTTCTTTTTCTTTTTCTTCTTAATCTATTTTTCTCACTTTTCTCAAGGATACTGTCTCTCAAAGTAACCAGACATTTGATAGGTGACAAATATAAGATACTTACCATAAAGGTCTAAATTTTATGCCCGGTACCAATAATGCTCATTAACTAGGCCGATATGGTCCTAGTACCGACCTATGCCTTGTCAATAGAGGTCAGTGTGAACCGGTATGAGCTGCACTGATCAATTTCTGACAGACCAGTTCGGGAGCCCATTAAATGAAATAAAAATGGTCTGCTGGACCAGTTCTGGACATAATAAAAGTAATAATTCTATTTTATAAAATAATTTTAGCTCAACAATGTATTAAAATATGTTTTATACGAGGACCACCTAAGACTTTAGGCTTGGTAAGAGTCTCCCAATGTAAAATATGCAGGCCTCTTTTCTTGCCATTTTCTTACCTGATAGGAATGTTCTAATCAACAACTCAAGCCTATTTAGAAAACTTATTATGACTCGGTTTGATGAAACAACAACTTGTTAACTTCATTGAGCCTAAACCATTCACTCAAAATGCTTATACTAAAATTATTAGTAGTACACCCATCAAACTTTAATCTTAGTCTTAATCTTAGCACACTTCGTCTTAGCCCACTTCTGGTGTAGGACAAAATCGAGGTGTTATAATTTCCCCCACTTAAACTTAAGGGCTTGACAATCTCATCAAATCCCAACATTACTCAAATCAAAGCCTAACATGGTGCGGTGTTACAATTTTCCCACATAAGGTCTTAATGTCCTCGTTAAGACCTAGGATAACTCAAATCAAAGCCTAACATGGTGCATTTATGGCATAGCCTAGTGGTGGCTCAATGCTGTGATGTATCTGTCTATGGATAGTCATTTCCTATTTGAGTCCCTCATCATGGCTCAATATTAGATCAGCTCTAATACCAATTGTTATGACTCAATCTGATGAGATAATTGACTTATCAACTTCATTGAGCCTGAATCACTAGGCTGAAGTTAATAGTAGTATACCTATCATACCTTAATCTTATTCTTAGCCCACTTCCGATATAAAACTAAACTGGAGTGTTACAAAACTTTTACTAAAACCCAACAAGAAGAGATGTATGAATTGACATGGAAATCAACTGAATATACTAGTGTTAACCTTCCAGCAAAAAAGAAATCGCAGACATTCCAAGTTGCTGTTCTGTTGAGCATTCTAATAAGCAAACCTAGAAATTTATTTGCCTTTAAACTTCTGAGAGAGGCTGGGATTCTCAAGTAATGCCAAATATCCATACAAATTCTGAAACTTAGTTTAGCAGCAAAATGCATGTGTAAACTGAGACGTATTAGGACTGAATCTGATAAAAAAGAACTCTGAAAGTTAGCCTTTGTCCTGAACATTTATCATAAGCCCAATATTAAGAACATCACATCTCCTTACCTTTGATGAAATCTAGACAATCATCAACAACGTAAGTGAGCTAACTGCTACTCAGCTGGTCTCGACATCAGCCTGGATAACAGACTAATGTCCTTATGTTTCCTAAGCAACCTGTATAGAGTGAAGGATCTCTTTCTAAAACCCCTCTGAAAGTTGGATCATGCTGAAGGAGAGCCAATGTATAATCATAACTCGTTCCATTATACAAGTAACTTGTTTCAAAATAGAGCCTATAGGTAACAGAATAACGTGTAGATAATCTCATTCAATCAATCACGAGCCGTTCCAGTATTCATTCTAAATAAGTACATCTTAAGCATGTTGCATTTGTGCCATATCACCTCATTTACTTTAATCAAGATCTCTTTGAACATGGTTGTCATTTATTTTTGTGATGGTGATATTTCAGAGACTTCTTGTTGACTACTCAATTTGGTTAGAATCTAGAAATTCTGATGAAGCAAAGCTCTATATGGAATGCTTTGAAAAACGGTGGCCTGCTTCAGTTGATTATGAACGTAAGGTGTATCTGGAAACATGTGCTAGTCTTGATACCTCAGAGGACTTTAGCATGAAGGTGTTAGAGAATTTCAGTTCTGCTGCAGCTGCAAGACTTTTTGAGCAGGAGATTCGTGAAGTGGTAAGTTGAATGTAAGGCTGAAGTTCTTCTCATGTTTGGTTAGTACTTCAATCCATATATGAACAGTTGCTGGACATCATTTTTTTAATGAGCTCTTTTATTTTACCATGATGAGTTTCGTAAATTACATACATATGAATACTAAACTTTGTGTATGCTTGTTATTAGTCTACCTTTCATTTGAAATTATTGTATATGTAAATTAATAATTTTTTTCCATACAAAGTCTTAAATAATATTACAAATATCTATACCAGAATGTTCTTAGACCAATTTTAACTAAAATGTTATTGCAAAAATTTGGTACATCAACATGCAAAATTAAAAAATGATTATTGCATGTATCAACCAATATAGTTGATATTAAGGAATTAAATTTCACTTGGTTTGATATGTACGAGCTGGTATCTATAGGTTCGGACATGAATCGGCACAGGGACTACCCAATTTCAGGTAACCCATATGCAATACAAGGCCTGACTCGTTTTTGTAACCTTAAAATAAAAATAAAAAATTCTAATACTTAATCTCATTCATCTCTCACATCATTCACTTTATATTTGCTATTGGCTTCATCTACCACTGCCTCTTATGTCTGCCCATCGGTATTCCTCTTGCCTATCCTCATTAATTGCCGCAACCTTTTCTTTGTTGTCTCCCCTCTCTATCACTATCGCCATCTTCCTCTCTCCTTCAACACCTCCTCCCTCCTGTTCTTTACTGTAATTGAAAAGGTGTTTCATCACCCAACTCGATTCTTTTCAATAGTGTGATTAATGCTACTACCTTCCCCTTTGCTTTTGCCTTTGCACGTTGAGCGGATGACTATGAAGGTTGAGTGTCTCCAGTTACTAGAGTAGTCTGACTCGATGTTATACGACTCCTTCTGCCACGTTCTGACCTACAGGAATCTTCCTCTTGTTGGGGATGTGCTTTTTCTATTGCCTTGTTGATAAAACGTGAAGGACATTAAGGATCTCCTGCCTCATCAAGTAGAGGCTCCTCTTGGTTCTCCATTGCTTCGACCGTCTCTAACATCGGCTCTGAATCTTCGTTTGTAGAATTTGAGGTCGATGAGTTCAATCTTTGTTTCCTCTAGCACCTTGTCCTGCTCGGTACACTACAACCTTAACCGCATGTATAGTGGACATATATCAATTTCTCCAACCATCTATACGATATTTTGTTATGGACCTTTGTGTGAATCAATGGAACATTGACCAATTATGTTCGCAACTACTAGATGTGATCTGCAAAAGTATACGGACGACAACCTTCCTTAAATTTGGTGTGTCCTCTCCAAATTGTAGCAACCACTCGACTACAAAAAGATATAAATAAGATTTTATTAGTATAACAAATAATTAATAACAAATATAATTTATAATCAATGTGTGTAACTTTTCCTTACAAGGATCCATATTATAACAACACGATATAGTTACAATGTTGAAGAACAAACCAATTGTTTTTGGGAATAATCGGCCCTCCATAATAGCATTGGCTGCATCAGTAGTCAATATATAACATTTCTTAGTGTCGACAATAAATCTGATCATGCTCCAAGATTATTTCAAAATTGAATAGTTAGATTTAAGATAATATGCTGCAAGACAAACAATTTTGTTATTAAAAATATTTTAAATATTAAAAATTATGAATTAAATTATATTGAATATGAATTTATTTGCATTATGGATATATTTGTCCATATGAACTTCATTCCTGTGATCGATGATCTGTAAGTATTGCTTGGCCTTAAAATCATCTTTGAATACTTTCTTGACCTCCTCTATTGCTATAATTAGAATATGTTTAAGATTGGGCATTCGGAGACGCTTGTCTATATTGACTTTACGGAGGACAACGTAAAATGATTCTACTCCTATTATGATTTCTTTTATGGTATCTTAAAATCTTAAAGAAAGAATAGTCTTTTCCATCTTTTTTCCATCGCTCGATCTCGAATACCTAGAATTGGACCATTCCTGTAAGGTGACCATTACCTTAAGGCCCTACCTCTTTTGTTGTATTGACCTTAAGGCAATGAAATTTGTAGCAAATCGAAAGACTCCAAGTCTGAGTATCTCACCATTTATATACTTTTGCATTAAAGAGTGGACCCAATGATGATTATATATAAACTTTGTGATCGATTGTGCTTGAGCTACACTCTTGCTGACTGATAGTAGCTCTCACTAATATCCTTCAGCATTAGATCCATACAATGAGTTGTACATGGATTCCAAAACAATGTTTTCCTTTTTCCATTAATTGTAAATCGATTTTCTTGAAATTAGCTCTATTGTCGATGACTATCTGGCCATTGTACTATGGTTCGATCTCCTCTATTATGATGTCAATTAGGTTTTCAATATAATTTGCATCTTGAATCTTGTCAGAAGCATTAACTGACTTATGAAAAACCACCCTTCTATTGCAATAAAAAAAAAATTAATGATACTCATTGTTGTTGGCCTTATTCAACTATTACACATCAGTGTTACCTCATATTCGTCCCACTACCTCTTGAAGGATTTGATCCAATCCTTCAGTTCTGTCATCTCCTTATCTAAATATACATCGTGGATCTCCTTCGGTGTTAGAGGTTGGATCCCCATGCCAGATTTTTGAATAGAGGAGATCGTGCTCTGATAATATGGACCTTAGGTTGTGTTTGTTGGAATCTTATAAAAATTGAACCATTTTGTAATTGCCTTTCTAATATCCTGTTCTTTTTCTTTTGTATGTATATCGTCAATTCGTGTCTGCTTTGTTATTTGTGGAGGATAAGCTTGCGGATCAATATCAATAATATCTGGTGCTGACCTCCTATTAAGTCCTCTTATAAAACCACGAAATCCTATGGAAGTTGAACCATTTTGCAATTGTCTTCCTAATATCCCGTTTCTTTTCTTTTGTATATGCATCGTCAATCCATGTATGCTTTGTTATTTGTGGAGGATAGGCTTGCAGATTAATATCAATAATATCTGGTGCTGACCTCTTGTCAAGTCCTCTCATAATTAAATACATAGAATTAACTCAATATCATTAAATTTTTCATTAAATGCATTAATTAAGCAATAAAAAAACTTAATTAAACCCTAATTAGCTCTATTTTACCACTATAAATATATCAGAAGCATTAAATGCGTATATTCGATCCCAAATTACTATGAAATCATCATTAAATACACTAATCATACCATTAACATAGTTAATTATCCCTAATTATTCCTCTTTCATCATTATAAATATGTCAAACACTCTAATAGGCATTAAAGACATTTAATTGACCCAATATAGGTTCGATATCATCATAATTAAATATACTAATCACAATATTAACATAGTTAATTAATCCGTAATTAGTCCTTTTTTACCGCTATAAATATCTCAAACATCCTAATAGATATTAAAGACATTGAATTGACCTAATAATGGTTAAATTTTGATTAAATCATTATTAAAATCACTAATCATAGTATTAAAAATCTTAATTAAAACCTAATTACACCTATTATACCATCACAAACATATAAATCACCATATCCATGAAATACAAAGATTTAACCCATTAAGTATCTAATTTCGAAAAAATCAGCATTAAACACACTAATCACAATATTAAAGGCCTTAATTAGTCTTTAATTAATACTATACTACCATCAAAAATATATTAAATAACATATTAGACATTAAGTCATTGACTATATAGAATAGGCTTAATCATCTCATAAATCAATAAAAATCTAAAAAGAGAACACGGATCTCTTGATTAGAGTGTTTTTTTTCTTAATCCTCCTAAATTAGCCTTCCAAATTTGATCCAATCCACAAATTGTAATTTTATTGAGTTTAGGAGAATGAATACGTGAGAATGAGAGAGAGATGTGAGTAAGAAAGAGTTTAAGAGAGTTGAAGAGATTGAGAGAGTAAAATGGGTTAAAAGAAAAGTGCGGAAAGGGTTTAAAAACCCTTTCCAATGGTTCAAACAATTAATTTGACCATTTGAAACAGAGCAATCTCAACACTTGGTTGGTAACAGTTGAAATCTGATCATTACCAACTTGTACTGATCGGTAATGGTCGGATTTCGATTGTTACCTACCGATACAAACCCCGTGCCGGGCGATAAGGGGTCATGTAATGGTATCACCCATTATAGGGTGGTCTACGTACCGGTCACTTGTCGGACCGATACGTACCTCCCATACCAGGCAATATACTTTGATATAGCAAACCTTGCTTTTAGGTACCGTGTTTCTCACAGTTTACCTTTAACTTGTTTCCTAAGATGATGAGTTCAATATATCCTGGCAAAATTTTCTCATTATATATGAATTTAATTTGATTGTGATAGGATCTTACTTTATCCAAACTTATTTATGGAATTTAATTGTTGGTTTTAAACTTCTAGTATATTTTGGAATTTATAAGAACATGATTGCAAATAAATGCTTATCTGACAGGGCATAGAAACTAAAATTTGATGTTCCAGATGGTTTATCAAAAAGAGTGATATGTGACATTCACTTTTTTGTCTTCCGCAAAAAGGTTACTTTTTACTGGCTTCTTTGTTTTTCCTTGTTTCTCTATGACATTTAACAGAAAGGAAGCCCAAAAGAGCACCTAACATTGTGGGTTTTAAGGATTTCATGTAAAAATAGTCTACTTACTAAATATATAGGAAGCTATCTTACTAGTTTACTAGCGAAATTTTGGTTTTTAGGGTTCAAAGTGTTCACATTTTTTGACATCAATATATTTTATATTTTGAATAAAGCAATATGCCTAATCATGTCTTTATTGTGCACTATATGTCTAGGGTTTTGCTTATTTAGCTTAGATTGGTGATTTTCAAAGGATATGTACCTTTCCCCTTAGCTGGATGCAAGCAAGAACGGTATATTAACTTTAGTTGGATTAGGATTTGGAACATAGCAGTCCAGCTGTACCATTATATGGAAAGCCCTATTTCAATCTCACTCTGCTGGGAGGACTCAAGGAGAAAAACCAAAGGCATAAAGAAAGAAAAGGAGGCATCCATATGATGAAACCGTAGTTCTTTTCTAGCAAAATTAATACAACTTTGTCATTATCTTCAACTGCTATCAAAGGGTCCCTAGAGTCCCAAACAAGGTTTAAGTAGGGCAAAAAAGCCCTGGTAAATAGAGTGTTCGATTGGTTAGTTATATACCAATTCAGAGCATATCTATGTCATTTTTGGAGGACAGTTTGTAGGGCGAATGGATTAGCTTTTCTTCCCACAACATGAGTATGTATGCTCTAGTTTATTCCCATATGCATTGCTTAGAGAGCACATAAGAAGAGGATCAGAGGCTATTGAATAAATATGCTTTGAAGGAAAATTGAAAGAAAAATATCGTGCTTTGATGTCATATATTAATATTTATTGTAAATTTCAGTTCATAATAACATTTTACTAAATGATGCTGTAATATATGACTAAATTCTAGCCGAGGGCTATAATTATGGTTCTCAATCAATGGACTCCTCAATGAGAAAGACACGGAAGGTATAGAAGTCTATATAGAACTGTTTAGCTGGGAATCTAGATCAGGTTATACCGTTAAATTCATTGCTTTTTGGCCATAGCACATTGGCATATTGGAACAACTTGGCACATACTTATGCAAACTTTTAATAGAAAAATGTTTCTATATAATCATTTAACTTCAATGATTTAAGATAACCTTACATGCATTATGGATATTGTGTTGTCTAAAGTTATTGTGTCCCCTGTTGAAATTCTGGATAAATTACTCTTATTCAAAAATTAAGTATATGAGAGGAAATATCTTTGCTGATATAAACAGTCGTAGGTAATACAATTTTATTTCTATCATGTGGAAACTTGAGAAAAATTTTACTTAATAGATTTTTTTCTGTTCTCTAAAATATGTGCACTATTATGCCGTAGCACTTGTTGTCATCAAAATTCTAGATTACAATGACTGGTCATCAACATAAAAAGTCCAAGTGCGTTGAAACATTTTTTGAGGTGTCTATTTACTATTAACTCGAATCGAGTTGTGTATTATTATGGTTCTTCATGGTAATAAGCATTGAATATTGATGTATGACCTAGGAATATTAAGATATTTCTTAGGTATATTATTGTTGTTGAAATATTTTGAGATGACAATTATATTGTTCTAATTATTTGAATGAAATTCTTTTATTGGTTATAAATTTAACCATTTGACTGTTTTAAATTTCTAAGCAGGTTGTAGGAACATTTGGAGGGCTAGGAGCAGCAGGACTATCTGCTTCTCTTCTTACATCCGTTCTGCCAACCACACTGGAAGATCTTCTTGCTCTTGCTTTTTGTTCTGCTGGTGGGTGAGTATTAAGCCTTTCCAAGAAATTAGCTTCCTTTAATCTGTGCTAGACTCAAAAGTTCCTAATGAGCAACTGGGTTCTTAAACCTTTATTTGATCTTTTTTCTCTCCTATATCTGTTTAGCAGATCTCTTTCATATAATTTGATCACTTCACAGAAAGCCCACTATCCAGAAAAGATCCCTTCTTTGGGGTATATGTTCTTATTTTGGATTTCTGCTAAAAAATTAGATTTTTCTCTCAATAGCACTTTTAATTTTCAGAGTACTCCCGGGTTGTATGCGATGCTAATTCTGTAAAATAACTAGAACTTTTTGCATGAGTCAGAACAACTCATGTTTGTTTCTTTTCCTAGCTGATCTGAGTTATATAGTACATGGTTTCTTGGAATCTCTTTCATGATTCAAAACAATCTATGATAATCTCTAGAACCAATATCAAAATGTACAGTTACAATCTGTTGCACCTAATAATCAATGTTAATCGAGTGAATGAAAAAGAAGGTTTGGAAGATATGTGGATTCAGTGAATAGCTAATGAAGATCTGTGCAGATTTGCTATACATGATTGATTTGGATGCTGATGCTGATATGACAAGTGACATATGACAAGTGACATCAAAGTTGAATAGGAAAACCTAAAGTATACATTGATTGTACTTTTTGTTTCTAAATAATACAAAGCTGGCAACATTCACTAATACTGAACTAAAGAACATTGGCCTTGTTCATAACATTCCTGTTTTTTTATTTTGCCTTGTAAATAAGATAATTTTGCATATGTTCTTTTTTAGGGTTCACATAATACTTTTGATGTTCATTTCTTAAGTATCTCTTCTAATATTTAGCAGTGAGAGGCTTTTAGAGATGTCCGATAAAATTGGTATCGGAGTTGAGCTAATATTGGAGTATGGTGAGAGGATCAAGTAGAAAGAGCTCTGTATAGATAGAGCTGCCATTGGGCTAAACCTCACATACACCATGACAGTGTTTGATTCAAGCCTTGATGAGGACATTAAACCCTTAAGTTGAAGATATTATAACATCCCGATTTAGTCCACACTGAAAGCAGGATAAGATTAAGAATGACTTTAAAGAGTCTAATGAGTGTACTACTGTTAAGCTTAAACATTTTGAGTCAAGTGTTCAAGCTCGTTGAGAGGTCAATTATCTCATCAGATTGGATCATGACAATTGGTGTAAAGCAGGAGAACTTCGTATCTTGAACTCACAAATTCAATGATCATGAATTTTTGCACTGTATTTATTAAATAAAAATGTTTTAATTCCAGATATTTCAGAAAATCTTTTCAAGAGGTAATAAAAACAATGTTATGGATGTTCATCACTTAGTTCTCTAGTTTTTTCTTTCTATAAAAATAAAAATTGCCAGCCAAAGGGATTCCAAATTGGGTTGGCAAATTATGATTGTCCCATTATGGGTTTAAGGTACTGAGTTTTGCACTGAACTGCATTGTTTTTTCTGGTACATATATAACTTTGTCTAATTGGATTCTACAAATATAACTGGTATCTATCTGAGCCTCTGAATTTACAGGTGATTAGCTAAGCTTTATATTCTCAGGGTTGCATTTGACCATCACATGCTACTACAACACTTCAGTAGTTGTAATTTGTTTAACTGTTGCAAACTATTAATGGTTTTACTTTCTTATTCTGATGAGAGGTTGTCAGGCTTCTGACTTGAAGATATTCTGCAGCAATTTACACAACACGTTTGATTGAACATCATTAATTTTTTAATCCTTTTCTCCTTGCTAACTCTCAATGTTTCTTTCTTCCTCTCTTGTCATATAATTAGTTCTTTTGCCTTCAAATGTTTTAGTCGTTTGGCTTCTGCATTATCTCATGCTCTTAAAGTTTAAAGCACCTCCAAGTGGATATAAAGTTAATATTCAGGAAGAAGGATGTAAAAAGTAATATTCAATGTGGTCCTCCAACTTTGATCAGTTTGGTCCAAAATTTATTGGGTCAGGAATTCATGAAGTGCAATGTTGAGGATTTGTATTGTGCTGCTACTGTGTAGTGATGACCAAGGGAAAGAGGAGGTATGGATGGATGATAGGAGATGATTGCCGGAGATGAGATTTGAGGCTACTGGAGAAGGTTGTGAATTGGATGTTGAACGAGCATCAATCATATGGACATTGTTGCCAAGAGGTTTAGGAAGACCTACTAAAATCTTATTAGGAACTGTAAAAGGAATAAAAAAGCATTTTAACAAGTGATACTGCTCAATGGTAAGAAAGATTCATGTATTTGGGCCCATAAGTTGGGACCTAACAGCTTCTCATGTGTGTTTCTATAATACATATGTGTTTATACATGACTAAGTAGCTAATAATTTTGTTTAAATAAAACTAGATTTGGTAAATTTTCTAATGATTGCAGTGATTTATACTAAAAATAGTGTTACTTTGGAATTGGCAGTAACTGTTTTTTCTTTTGCACAATTCAAGTAATATCTCTAACTTACAGTTTTGTCATGGACTTGATTGGAGATTGCATGTTATTGATCAATACAAGGGAGGAGCATAAAAATGATACTAGTTTTTTAGGCGAAACATGAAGTATCATTTTCTGATGTTTTGCCATATAATATTGTAGGTGGTTAGCAATTTCAAATTTTCCAGCACGAAGGAGACAAGCAGTAGAGAAGGTCAGGAGGGTCGCTGATAAGTTAGCGCATGAAATTGAAAAGGCTATGCAGAAGGACCTGCAGCATAGCATTGAGAAGCTGAATCACTTTGTCGAAGCTACCGGTAAACCATATGCTGAAGCAGTTCAGGACAGAATAGATTGGCTGGCGAAAACACAAGATGAGTTGGCAAAGGTTGAACAGAATCTCCAAGCTATGAAAGTTGAAATTCAGAATCTTCATGTGTCGTGAAATAGTTCTTCAGATCTCAGTGGTTCGTTAGCTTTCATCTGCATCAATCTCTTATGGCGATGGTGTTGTCATGTCAGTTGGGAGCGATCAATGGCCGATGATGGCAATTTGTTGTAGAAAGTAGTGTCTATGTACAATAACAGACGTATGTAGAGAGAGAGTATTCTTTTTAGCTTCCAACCGAGTTGTCTTTCTTGATTTTTGAAGCTGATGCATGTATTCTTTGACAGTGGACGAGAATAACCAATGTGTTCGTAATTCAAATCAAAATGTGTATATTTGACGATGGAGTTGCCCAGCAAGTGACCTTTGGCATATGATGCTGTGATGGATAAAAAAAAATTACTTAAAATCTGTGAGTCAGTCTTGAAATCTGATTTGAACGTGGAAGTTAAGAGATTCATGATCTAATGGTGGGTGGGGTTTCCACTTTACACTTATAGTTGGTATCGTCATATTAACATAGTGGTGCATGTATAAAACAGGTGTTTTAAATGTTCTTTAGATCGTTTTTCCAGCCGGATCGATCCAATGCTATCCCAATCCCAATGCTATCTACTCTTAAGCCCTTCCCAGTTACGTTGCATGCTACCCGCTGCTTCTTCCGACGCTTTCATTTTCCAGCCAGTTTTATCCATCCTACGGGTGGCTTTAAAGAGTCGTTTCGGTTCCATGTGGAAACTGTGGCATTAGAACCCTCCTTTCATGTGCCTGCCACTTTTGACACTTGTGAGTTGGCCGCCTTGTCATGGACGGCCACTGCGCGCGGGTGTTTTTAGCTTTGTCAACAAACCGCTATCTCCCGCAACATCTTCGTTACTTTTGTTCGTTTGTACGGTTGTTTGGCTTTGTGTTTCGCTTTGTCAACAAACCGTCATCTGCTTAAGTCGTAGGATACTGTTGGTTTTTGTTTATTTGTACGGTTGTTTTTGCTTTTGTTCGCTTCTACGGCTGGCTGCTTTGTGTGCAAAACAGTCATGTGGTGAACACTTACCGAAGACGGTAGAATTAGATCGAAACGGTCTCATTTTCATGTCTCATAATCTGATTTTTCAAGCCTATAATGTGGTGTATAACGTCATAAACCATTAATCGTCTCAGCACCTTAAAATCACTCAGATGACATAAGATTAAATGAGGCTTTCTAATAGTATTACGCTCTAATTTTGAAAGTTTGTGTAGGTTTGCTACTCACCCCAACGTCTGGTTGGTTAAGCACTTGTTGTTGGACATATGGCTATATTTTTAATGTTCAATGTTCTTATTTTCTTCTTTTCTTCCAAGTGCTTGTTAAATTGTTTAAATGTGATTTTGAGTCAGACATCAAGTTTTGTACTTGTTTTCGAATATAATTAACTTCTTATTTTTTGTAGGCCTTTAAGACTTATGCGAGTTTACACTTACAGACTGATCCTTTATTGATAAATATCATAAGAATACCTCATGATTTAGATAATTTTTACTAAATTCATAATTTTTAATATTATAGTGGCTAAGTGATTTGAGCAAACAACAAAATTCACACACTCACAATGATAAATTTAGCAAGGCTACATAAGGGGGGTAATAACTTCAAACGATCACAACACGAGTACAAGTGCAGAGTTACTCTCAAACTACTAGAGTTGCTCAAGAGGAGTGTGATAGTTAAAATGATGAGCAACAAATTGACTATTCTCCACGAGAGAAGGAAGTATAATCCGAAGTATTGAAACCAAGCAAAAGTAAAAAATATCATAAAGAAAAGATTGAAATAGCTGAACATGCCTTAATATTCATAAAGTATCTATACTTAGAGGAACTTCACTAAGGCCAACGATGACTATTGGATCTCATCAGAGGAATATACAAAGGAATCTATGCTATATATTGGATCGATTAGATGGAGATTTGAGTTAGATCAATTGATGGAATGTACAAATGAATCTATGCTATATATAATATGTCATCAAAATAAATTTAAATAATAAAAAAAATATTTTTAAAATATTTAATAAATAATATGATGTCGATCTTATCTTTTGAAAAAATATTTTGAATAAGAAAAGAGCTAAGTCTCTCATACCAAGCCCCGGGGGTTTGTTTAAACCTATAGAGATCTTTAGACAATTTATAAACATAATTTAAGAAAAGATCATTTTCAAATCCTAATGGTTATTTAACATAAACTTCGTTAGAAATAAAACCATTAAGAAAGTACTTTTGACATCTATTTGAAACAAACAAGGGATATCCTTATGGCTTTAAGTCTAACTATAGAAGCGAAGGTTTCCTCATAGTTTATATATTCTTCTTGGTTGAAATCTTTGGCTACTAATTTAGCCTTGCTTCGAACCACAATACCTTATTCATCTTACTTATTCTTAAAGACTCATTTATTACAAATTATAAGATAATCACAAGATCTAATAATAAACGTTCAAATTATATTTCTTTCATATTGATTTAGCTCTTTATGCATTGTCGAGACCCATAAGTCATCTTTAAGAGTATCATAAATACATTTAGGATAAATCTGAGATAAAAAAGCAGCATTTACATAAATATTTTTTAGCAAATAATGAGTTTAAATACCTTTTAATGTATCTTTAATAATTAGTTCCTTATGATGTATATCTATATACTTTCATTCCTTAGGTAAGGCTTCTTTAGAAGTAGATATATCCAAGTTGTCTCGGGGAGTAAAATCCTCATTCAAATTCAGTTTATCAAATTTAAAATTATCATTAAAATCACTTTTCATAGCTTCAAGAATTCATCAAAAATAACATGAATAGATTCTTCAATAACTATAGATCTTTTGTTGAAAACTCTATAAGCTTTAAAGATAGAAGAATATCCAAGAAAAATCTAATACACCTAATATGAACTATACATACTCTGGTCGTTTTGAATAATTTAAACTAGATAGTATAGGAGCATTAGAAGCATAAGAGTGTATAAAAGAAAATATCAATATACAATATAAAACAACATTAACGCTTTGAGTTTTTAAGATATAATAAACTATTGATATCATCTATATTTTATCTTTGGGTAAAAGTATAGATATATGTAGTGTTTACTCAAAATTATTTATGGATGTCTAATATCATTTTTGTAAAATAGTATTACTATATTTAGGTATACAACTCTAAACTACAAGGATGTCCAAAATAGTATTATCTTATCCCATAACATAATTATTCAAAATAGATTTTACTTTGGGATTATCTAAATTTCTTAAGTATGTGTCATTATCAATATTATTTTTTAATATTATTTAGAACTAATTCTTTAATATAATTTTATAAACTATTGGTCTAGGCTGCTTTAACAGCTACAAGACTAATACTATAATTTAAAATATCCTATAAATGATAAAATATTTATTATAAGTTATATATCAAAAGTCTACCATCGTACATCACTTTGGTAATTACCAATTAAATAATACTTAAGGATATAAATTACAAATAATATTCATCAAATATTTTTTAATCTAATTTATATCAAAATAGTTTAATAATAATTAAAAAATAACTATAATAATTATTGAATATTAATCAACATAAGAAAAAAAATCATATGATAACTATAATCATGATAAAATATAAATTATGCCTTTATATAAAAATAGATATTATTTCATAATTTTAAACATATGCATGTAATACCTAAATAAATATCCAAGTATAATAATTAGAATTTAATTATCACATGTAAAATTTTATCAATATGTCATATGAGAAAACTATAAAAAAATCATAATATATATATATTTTTTAATTTTTTTATAGAACTCTAAATTAGACTAGTCAATCATATTTAATTAGGTAGGCCCAAAGTTGGGCTAAATATCAGCCTAATTAAGTTTGTTAAAATTAAAGTTGACTAAAGTCAAAAATTGATCAAAAATTTAATTTTTCTCAAATTCAGTTAAAACATGATTGATCAAATCTAAATCCAATCAAATAATCAAAATATAGTTAGGATCAAGTTTTACTAAAATATTTGATTGAAATAAATCAAACGTAATTTTTTTTTAATTTTTGAAGAATAAAACTATAATTTTATTTTGGGATATATAGTGAAAATACATTATTCTTGAAAGGCAAAACTACCAAAAGGATATAAATTAAAATTAAAATATTTATAATGACAAACTATCATTTCAATTAATGAGACCCTATTTTTTTTGCCTTCTCTGACCGTTGTAGTGCGTGGTTGTGCTCCGCTTATGTGCCACCTATGCCCACTACAGTGGCACAATTGTGTTGAAACTCGAATTTTGATGATAAAGTCAATTGTAAATTGTTTGATCTAATCTATATGTTGAGAAAAGTGTGCAGGATTAACTACAATAGCAGTAAGACATAAAGCAGATGTTGTGCTAGAGTCAAGATCGAGATCTCGTTGGGAGTTCAAAAGTTCGTCGGAAGTCTGGACGTTTGTTGGAAGTTCTACCAGAACCAACAGAGAAGTCCAGGAGCTTACCAAAGAAGCTCATCAGAACTCGCCAAGAAGATCGTCGTAAAGTCCAAGAGCTTGCCGGGAGTGCGTCGGAACATTGCCAGGAGTGCGTCAGATGATCATCGGTAGTTCACCGAAAGCTCATTGGAAGAGCAATTGATGTATCAGAACAAGAAGTGCTATGATTATGTCTTAGTTATTGTAGTTAGACCGTAAATTAAGTTACGATTGGGAGACCATCCCACTAACTTAATTAGGGGCCAATTGGACCCTTAATAGGGCCGAATTGGGCCGGATTGAACAGCTCATTCAGCACCTAAAAATATGGCCAGTGATGGCACCGCCTAGGAGACTCAGTCTCCCAAGAATTCTGGGTGGTGGTACCACCCCTGTCAAGCGGTGGTACTATCAGTAGTTAATGCTGCCAGCGGTGGTGCCGCCCCTATTAGGTGGTGGTATCACTAGAGCTCGGTCTTCAAGCTTTGTCAGGCGATAGTACTGCCCAGACTAGGCGGTGGTATCGCCCAGTATTAGGTGTCAAGCGGTGGTACCACCCAGTAATGGTAGTGGTACCGCCAGTACCCGAAAAATCCAAGATGAGACACTTTTTTTACTCCATTTTTAAAGTTATTGGGGATTATAAATACCCCACCCTTTTCTGCATGAAAGGGTACCTAAGTGTGATTATAATCTTGAATCTTTGGGGTGTAAAAGTGCTAAAATTTTCCTCCTCCCTCTCTTGGCTTTGTAACCATTCAAGAAAGAGGAGTAAGGCTTGTAAGGGTTATCTCCTAAACCCAACAAAAGAAAAAAGTGCTGTAAAAGATAGTTGGTCTTCGCCTATTGAAGGAAGGTCATTAGTGGACGCCGGTGACCTCGACGGAGGAGGAATCCAAAAGTAGATGTAGATCTCATTGACCGACCACTCTAAATTCTGGTTTATTTTTCCTTTATGCAATTTACTTTACTACAAACCTCCTTGAGTTTCTCCTTACATTCTTACGAAAGCTTTAAGTTCAACATTTTTCCGAAACGATTTGAATTGAGACAAATATTTTACGAAGTCGAAGAATTTTTCACTGCACTAATTCCCCCCCCCCTCTTAGTGCCAATCTTGATCCTAACAATTGGTATCAAAGTAAGGTTCACTCTCATTTGGTTTAAAACCCAAGAGAGATGACATTTGCCAGCAACCAAGAGAGTCATTCAATTACACGTCCATCCATGTTTATTGGGATGGATTACATATATTGGAAGACTAGAATAAGGATCTTCATAATTTCAATAGATTTCGAATTATAGAATATTATAGAAAATGAGTTTCAAAAGTCTTCTCTTCCAATGAACAATTGGAATGAGTTGGAGAAGAAGACTTTCGTCTTAAACACCAAGGCTATGAATGCCTTGTTTTGTGCTTTAGATAAAAACAAGTTCAATCGTATGCCTATTTATGAATCGGCTTTTGATATTTGGCATACACTAGAAGTGACTCATGAAGGCACTAGTAGAGTGAAGGAGTCAAAAATTAATCTTTTAGTGCATACTTATAAGTTGTTTCGAATAAAACTGAGTGAGACCATTGGAGATATGTACACCTAATTTACAGATATCGTCAATGGTCTAAAAGGACTTGGTAAAGGTTTCTCGGATTTTGAACTTGTTAATAAAATTTTAAGATCCCTTCCAAAGAGTTGGAACTCTAAAGTCACATCCATTCAAGAGGTCAAAGATTTAAATAATTTTCCTCTCAAAGAACTAATTGGGTCACTAATGACCTATGAGATGACTTGTAAAGCTCATGAAGAGGTTGACACTCTTCCAAAGAACAAGAAGGAAATGACATTAAGAACCCAAGAAGACCACTTGAAAGAAAACTCAAGTGATGAGGACCTTGATAAAGACTTGACACTCTTAACAAGGAAATTCAAAAATTTTATAAAAAATAAATAAATTTAAAAATGACACTAAAAATAAATTTGAACCCAAGAAAGATCAAGTAATATGCTACGAATGCAAGAAGCCGAAACATTACAAGAGCGAATGTCCCATAGCCAAGAAGAGGCAACCAAAGAAGAAGGCTCTTAAAGGAACATAGGATGACTCAAGTGCATCCGAAGAAGAGGAGCCAACCAACACTGAGCAAGTTGCTCACTACGCACTAATGACTATTGGAGATGAGGTGAGTAGTTCATTTGATGCAAATTTATCCTTTGATGAACTATTAAATTCTTTTCATGATTTATTTGATGAATACAAATTAATTAATAAAAAATATAAATTGTTGAAACAAGAGCATGCTTCTCTTGTTAGTGATTTCGATAGTTTAAAAGTTGAGCACAATGATAGTTTAGCTCCATGTACAAAATGTGATGAACTAGAAACACTTAGAAAGGAAAACTTGCTACTCAAAGAAACCTTAGAAAAATTTGAGGTTGGTAGCAAGTCCTTGAACATAATTCTTACCAATAAGGGTCACGTTCATAAAAAAGACGGAATCGGATTTATGAGTAGCTTTCACCAAAATCCAACCACCTTTGTTAAAGGCCCTACTCTGCATGTTTTACCCCGAAACAAATGCAACTTTTGTTGTAAATTTGGGCATGTAGTTTATCATTGTTCATTCAAGAAATGTAGTCCACATAAATTGATTTGAATTCCTAAAAAAACCTCAAATGACTCAATGCAACATGATAAGCTATATAGATCAATTTTTTAGGCACCCAAGGTCAAATGGGTACTTAAAAATCATCCTTTTATATAGAAAAATGTACCATCATAAACTAGGAGCAAGAGATGGTACCTTGATAGTGGACACTCAAAGCATATGACTAGAGATCTATCTCAATTCTCTAAGCTCACTAGCATAGACGAAGGATATATCTTCGGAGACAACAACAAGGGTAAAATCATTGGCAAAGGAACCATAGGTAACAAATCTAACTTCTTTATTGAAGATGTGTTATTGGTTGATAGCTTAAAGCATAATCTCCTAAGCATTAGTCAATTGTATGATAAAGGATATATCATTAGATTTGAATCCAATGCTTGTATTATCAAAAAATCACACAAAAACACATCTATGATTGTCTTAAAACAAAATAATGTATACACTATTGACATTAATGATCTATGTAATAAAATATGTTTTTCAATTTTGAATGAGGGTGCTTGGCTTTGGCATAGGAGATTAAGTCATGCTAGCATAAAACTAATCTCTTAAATTTCATCTAAAAACTTGTAAGAGGAATTCCTCTTATCAAGTTCGTCAAAGATAATGTGTGATGCATGTCAACTAGGAAAATAAATAAAATGTAGCTTCAAACCTAAGAACCAAATAAGCACCTCTAGACCTTTGCAATTGATCTATATGGACTTGTTCAGACTAATTGCTACATTAAGCTTAGGAGGTAGCAACTACGCATTTGTCATCGTGGATGATTATAGTAGATATACATGGATTTACTTTTTGGCACATAAAAGTGACTACTTTAGGTATTTCTCTATGTTTCGTAAACTTGTTCAAAATGAAAAGGGTTTTATAATTTCATCAATTTGAAGTGATCACGGTGGTGAATTTCAAAACTATGATTTCCAAAACTTTTGTGAATCCAATGGATATAACCATAATTTCTCTACTCTGAAAAATCCTCAACAAAATGGGGTAGTAGAAAAAAAGAATATAAACTTATAAGAAATGGCTAGAACCATATTAAACGAACATAACCTAGCCAAATATTTTTGGGCCGAAGCCATAAATATGACATGCTATATTATGAATAGGATTCTAGTAAGACCACTACTTTTCAAAACTCCTTATGAGTTGTAGAATAACAAAAAGCCCAACGTTTCATACTTTAAAGTTTTCGGATGTAAATGTTTTATATTGAATGAAAAAGATATCTTAGGAAAGTTTGATGAAAAATCCGATGAAGGAATTTTTCTTGGTTATTTTTCTATTTCTAAGGTTTTTCATATCTTTAACAAAAGAACTTTGGTTAGAGAAGAATCAATTCATGTGGTTTTTAATGAAAATAACTTTGAATTTAAATGAATCCCCTTCTCAATCTAACAACTTGGATGCATATTCTTCCGAAACATCCTTACCTAAGGAATGGAAGTATGTAGGTGCTCATCCCAAGGAGCTAATCATAGGAGATACATCTAAAGAGGTTTAAACTCGTTCTTCTCTTAAGAATTTTTGTTCCAACGTCGCTTTTCTCTCCCAAATTGAACCTAAATGTATTGACGAGGCCTTGAAAGATGATTCATGGGTCATCACAATGCAAGAAGAGTTGAATCAATTTGAGAGAAATGAGGTGTGGAAGCTTGTTTCTAGACCAAATAACCATTTAGTTATTGGTACTAAATGGGTTTTTAGAAACAAGCAAGATGAATTTGGTATCGTGGTTCGAAACAAGGCTAGATTAGTGGCCAAGAGTTTCAACTAAGAAGAATGTATCAATTATAAAGAAATCTTCGCTCCTATGGCACGATTAGAAGCCATAAGGATGCTCCTTGCCTATGCTAGTAGTAACAATTTTAAGTTATTTCAAATGGATGTTAAAAGTACTTTTCTTAATGGATTTATTTTCGAAGAAGTTTATATTGAATAACCTCCCAAATTTGAGAATGATAATCTTCATAATCATGTGTTTAAATTGACTAAAGCTCTCTATGGATTGAAACAAGCCCAAGGGCTTAGTATGAGAGACTTAGCTCATTTCTTATCGAAAATAATTTCTCTAAAGGCAAGGTCGATACTACATTGTTTATTAAAAATTTTAAAAATAATTTTCTCATTGTTCAAATTTATGTTGATGACATTATTTTTGGCTCT
>LVTN01000596.1:98423-115832 GCA_001649415.1 Musa itinerans | reverse complement strand
TAATCATGATATAATCTTAGAGTTTATTGATACGAAACATCAATTAGCCAATATCTTTACAAAACCTTTAAGTGAAGAATAATATGATAGAGTTAGGAATGTTAATTTGTCCAAATGCATGAATTTGATGTATATCTGTTCCGGACTATCTTTCTGTATTTCATAAATAGAGCTTTCATGAATTTATTTTGTTTTTATCTTCCTTGATATCAAGTTTACTTCATATCCTTGCTCCATCACTTAATGATGTTTGATACATAGAATTCATTGACAAATGCATCTCTCATGGATTTCACTCTTATGAATTTTTAATGGATTTTATGTAATGCTCCTCTCACTATGAAGTTTTATTCATAAATTTCTCTTTCATGTGATACTCCTCTCCCATGAATTCCTCCTTATTCCTCTCATGAAAGATGAATTTTCTGATGGATATCTTGATCCTTGAAATGTGAATTTTCTGAATTCCAATAGATATCTTGATCCTTAAAAGATGAATTTTAGTGTGTGATGATTACTTGTAAGATTGGGGATTTGATTTCGTATGGATATCTTAATCCTTTTCATAAATACCTTCTCTTTATCAAAATGAAAGCATGTTTTAACGAAAACTTATTTATCGCTTTTGACTTGATTCAAATTATTTCACAAACTTAGTTCTTAATGGATTCCCTCCTTACCTTCCTTCCTCTTCTTTATGCAAAGTTGTACTGACAAAGGGGGAGAAGTTGATGGAATCTATCGCGTTAATGTTGATAACATTTAATGATGAGAACCTTTGAGTGTGAAACTTAAATTTCGTTTACCACACTTGCATCAATGAATTGTTCTCCTTTTTGTTGATGACAAAGGGGGAGAAATAATACCAAAATATGATAAATTGATGACAAATGTATGCAATGTATTTTATCATATATACTTGAAATATTTGCTTGATAAATTTCTTTCATTATGATAAGATATCTAGAACTTAACTTGCTATTTTACAATTGATATCTTGCCATAGAATGATGAATTGCTTTCTTTGTCATCTTTCATATCGTACTTGAAAATAGATGTCATGCCTAGGCATCGTATTTTGAGAATGTTAGATCATAATAGGAATCATGATGTGCATTTTGATAAGTTTAATGAACTTAACTTATCGATTTGATTCTTGAATTCAAACGCCTTGAATTCAAGAATGTCTTTTCTCAAGTATAGTATATAGATAGGGGGAGTTAAGGTTAACTCTGTCATTAATTGATTGTTATCATAAAGGGGGAGATTGTTGAATCTCGGATTTTGATGATGAAGTCAATTGTAAATTGTTTGATCTAATCTATATGTTGAGAAAAGTGTGTAGGATTAACTACAATAGCAGTAAGACATAAAGCAGGTGTTATGCTAGAGTCAAGATCGAGATCTTGTTGGGAGTTCAAGAGTTTGTCGAAAGTTCGGACATTCATCGGATGTTCTGCCAGAACTAACCGAGAAGTCCAGGAGCTTGCTAAAAAAGCTCATTGAAACTTGCCAAGAAGATCATCGTAAAGTCCAAGAGCTTGCCGAGAGTGCATTGGAACATTGCCGAGAGTTCGTCGGATGATCACCGAAAGTTCACCGGAAGCTCGCTGGAAGAGCAATTGATGCACCGAAACAAGAAGTACTATGATTATGTCTTAGTTATTATAGTTAGACTATAAATTAAATTAGGATTGGCAGGCAATCCTACTAACTTAATTAGGGGCAAATTGGGCCCTTAACAGGGCTGAATTAGGCCGGATTGAATAGTCTATTCAGCACTTGAAAACATGGCTGGCAGTAGCACTGCTTGGGAGACTCGGTCTCCCAGGAATTCTAGGCGGTGGTACCGCCAGTAGTTAATGCTGCCAACGGTGGTACTGCCCCTGTCAGGCGATGGTACCGTTAGAACTCGGTCTCCAAGCTCTATCAAGCGGTAGTACCGCCCAGTGTCAGGTGTTAGGTGGTGGTATCGCCCAGTAATGGCAGTGGTACCGTTAGTACCCCGAAAATTCGGGATGAGACAATTTTTGACTTCATTTTTGAAGCCATTGGAGCCTATAAATACTCTACCATTTTCTGCATAAAAGGGTACCTAAGTGTGATTATAATCTTGAATCTTTAGGGTGTAAAAGTGCTAAAGTTTTCCTCCTCCCTCTTTTAGCTTTGTAACCATTCAAGAAAGAGGAGTAAGGCTTACAAGGGTTATCTTCTAAACCCGATAAAAGGAGAAAGTGCTATAAAAGGTGGTTGGTCTTTGTTTATTGAAGGAAGGCCATTAGTAGACGCCAGTGACCTTGACGGAGGAATCCAAAAGTAAATGTAGGTCTCATTGACTGAACCACTCTAAATTCTGGTTTACTTTTCCTTTGTGCAATTTACTTTACTACAAACCTCCTTGAGCTTCTCCTTGCATTCTTACGAAAGCTTTTAGTTTAACATCTTTCCGAAACGATTTGAATCGAGACGAATATTTTACGAAATTGAAAAAAAATTTGCTACACTAATTCAGCCCCCCTTCTTAGTGCCGCTCTTGATCCTAACAAACTGTTCTCACGTAATCGATCTGCGATATCATTAGTCACTGTGCTGTGTTGCAACACCCACGCATGGTTGTTCACATTGTGCGTAGGTTCCTAACCAACGAAACACTTCCGCAACCATGTGCAGGTGATCGAGTGCCATCGATCATCGTCCCACCATGCGATTGTACACATGCATGGATTAACGAGGTCACACAATTGCCATGGCATGCAGTTGTGCTATCATATCTACTCGAGGACCCCATCAATTGCCATGGTTGTTCTTGTTCGCCGCTTAGTCGTTAGAAACTACGACCTTCGACTTCCAATCAATTCCGATCATGGCTAGTAAATGCCACTATAGTGACATTATTGTAGCCATTGAACAAAGGAAGCACTATAGTTGTAGGTACTACAATTGCTTGTGACTAAGGTAGGCTGACCATCTCAAGACTGTTGTATAGAGGCAACCATGCATGCAACCACCACCATTGTCGCACCCCATTGAGCTTCTACTATGAACAGCAACACCTGTATGTAATCGCTGCCAGCGACTAAACCAATGATCACTAGAGGCCACCACTCTCAACTATGCTATCAATAGTAAGCTGTCGACAATAATCTATTGATCAAACACGTGGAATCTCGTATCGCCCACAAGCAAGCGACAAGATGGACATGATAGGAAAGTAGATCGATAAAATAGATAGATCATTCAACCATCGTAAATCAAAACTAAATAATCTATTTTCTCAAGCGAAGGGTGCTAATAAACATATCTAAGGTATTTGATTTCATAAATATGACTTTGATACCAATTGTGAGCATAAAACCATAATATGATACTATTATGCAAAAAACTTTAATGACTGATTGATGTCATTCAGGATGCCTTTATCTAATCTATAAGTGTATCATTTTTAAATCTAAATGCTACAATAATATCGATCTATAAGGAGAAGTAAACTCATATTCTTCTCTCTTCCTGTCCTTCATAGGATCGCTATGAGAGATAGATTAGGGACTAAGGGAGATTAAGGATAGATATGTAATCTTAATAATTAGTGTTTTATCCCTAGGAGGTCCTATCCTTTTATAAGCAGAGCAAAGAGTGATGATAATTAGGATAGTTCCTCGCATTAATGTCATCTCCTATGGAATCTTATTATAATTAGACTTTCTTTCTATTAGTCGATAACCATCATCAGAATCTAGTTAGATTATAATATATCTAGTTAGATATGACTACATAATCTAACAATTGTAGGATAATCAAATGTTTGAATTAATATTTTTTGGGTATTCAATATCTTAATATCCAAAAGTATAATATTAACTATTTTCTCTCATTCAAGTGTTAGTAGAAATTAATGATATAAATGTTCAACCCATAATGTTTGTTATATTTTTAGGGTTATATATTATGTATTAACCCAAAAGACGTCATCTTTTGGATTAGTTGTATTAACTTAAAAGATGTTGTTAGAACCATTTGGGCACTAAGAGAGGGGGGTGATTAATGCTTTTATAAAATTACGTTGATTCTAAAATCTAGTTCGATAAAGCCTATATCAGAAAGATGAGTTTAACTTGAAATATTCATAAAAATAGTAAGTAAATCAATTTACAATATGAATGAAAATCATAAAGTAAATGCAAACCAGATTTATAGTGGTTTTGTTGTCCTGACCTACGTCCACTCTCGATTCCTCTACAATCAAGGCCATTGGCTTTCATTACCGATCTTCTTTTAATGGATGAAGATCAACTATCCTTATAACTCTTTCTCCTTTTAACAGGCTCGGGAGATAACATTTACAACTGTCTTTAACAGTAGACCTCACTCCTCCCTTTACAAGACTTCCTAAACCTAGGAGGAAGAGACTCTATTCTTCAAAAGAGTTTACACCTTTTTTCTCAAGTATATTTTCTCTCTTTTCTACTCAATTTCTTGCTTATCTAAGCAGAAAAGAATGGGGTATTTATAGACCCCAAATGACTTAAAAAATAGAGCTAAAAAAGGTCTCATTCCGGGTTTCCCAAGTCTTAGCGATACCATCGCCTGTAGCACTAACACTGGGTGGTACCACCGCTTGACATAGTCTGGGAGACTATGTCTGGGTGGTACCACCGTTTGTTCTGATGGTGCCACCTCTTGAGCTATATATGGGTTACTGAATAAGCCTCCCAATGGGCCTAACTCAGCCCCAAATCAGGCCCAATGGGCCTCTAATAAATTTACCCAAGTTACACCTAAAACTAACTCAATTACGACCTAACCTACTCGATCTAGACACACATAATTACAAAACGTGAATACTATGTTGTCTGACATGCCATTGGTTCATCCGATGCTTCGTCTGATCCTTCGGTGCATCGTCCTCTTCTTTGGTATGTTGACTCCCGCAACATCCAATCTTGGCGAATGTCCGATTCTTTCGGCCCAATGCCCGAACTTACGGCACAAAGTCCTTCTACCGACTTGTCGATTGATCCTTCGGCCCGACGTATAATCTTCTAACATATTCCACTCTGGCCCAATGTCTGATTCTCCTGCTTTAATCGATTTGTCTTTCCATAATCGAAATTAGTTCTATGTCACTCAAACACACATTAGATCATAACTTCACCAATTGATTTCATTATCAAAATCCAAGATTCAACAATCTCTCCCTTTTTGACGATAACAACCAATTGATGATAGAGTTTAACTAACCTCCCCCTATAAATATGTCATATTGAATTAAAGTAAACTCAAAATCAAAAAGAGTGATAACTTTCAATTCAAGTCGAAACACTATTATTACATGAATCATAATATCAAATCATGAGTTAAAATATCATTGCATGTATAATTTGAAATCATCATAATTTTAAAACATATCAAGGTACATCATACCATGCATGATTCAAATCATCATCATAACTTCTTCCCCTTTGTCATCAACAAAAAGGAGAAAAGTGCAACTATCAAATTTTTTTGAAACATACAAGTTTTACATTACTTTAGAACATGCAAACTAGCAAATTTTAGAGATGTGCAAGTTTAGCAATTTTGTTTTTCTTGATTTGTGTAAGCTAATAATTCTTACTTCTCTTTTGAGATGTGCAAGCTAGCAAGTTTTTCTCCTTGAAATGTGCAAGCTAGCAAGTTTTCTTCTCTTTGAAATGTGCAAGCTAGCAATACTTTCTCTCCCTTTGTTATTGTCAAATAGAAGGGAAGAATACAATGTTATAATTCTTTTCTCTTTATATCAATTTTCAAATCATGACAAAAGATATATAACCATAAACACAAAGGAATTGTATATAATGAAACTCAAGTTGTAAACATCAAGAAGTCAAGTGACATATCATAGTTTATTTGGTTAAGTGCAATAGCAAAATGAAAGAATCATAGTAAACAATCTCGATTCATAAAAAAATCTTAAGTTATAATTTTGAGAAATCAAGAGAAACCATAATTCATATGGATAATTCTCCTCTTTAGTAAATAGAAAAAAAAATATAGGAGAACAAAGAAAATATCTTAATTCATATAAAATAAATCTCAAGTTATAAATATCAAAATCATGATTTGGATAAAACTCATAAATCATTAAAATCATTTTCAAAGTTCAAGAGATTCATAAAAAAAATTATACAAATAGATTCATCAATCTCTTTTTGAAAACTCGATAAGATAAAGATTGAAAAATTTTCAAGAAAAATATTTTTTTTTGTTTCAATTTATATGATTGATTTCATACAAACATGCCCTTTTTCTTTTATGTCAAATCCATGCATTATCATTTAAAATCAAAAAATAAGTTTCATCATAAAAGGAATCATTAAGATCAATAGTATAACACTTTTAAATAATAAAATATCTTTAATCAAAAGATTGAATTTGTTATAAATAATTCCTACGCCAATGATTTTTCTTTTATTATTTCGGCTAGTAAGCTTTGAAAAGTGTGTTGGATCTCCGGTCAAGTCATGAGCATCCACAATCAAAATATCATCTTTTGCTCCTAATTTTCAATTTAATAGATGTCTACAAGAATGGTGGGTTTGTTCTAGGTACCCATTTAGCTTTGGGTCCCTCATGGTTAGATCTATTTATCTTAATTTTCAACATTAAGTCATTCATGGTTCACTTAGAAACCCAAACCAATTTATGTGAGTAATATTTTTTAAATAAATATTTATAAAAAAAATAACCATATCTACCATAAAAATTATACTTAATCTTAGGGATAACATGCAATGTGGGCCCTTTAACAAAAGTAGTTAGCTTTTGTTGAGTGTAGTTAAGATCATGTCTAATGATTTGCTATCAATTTTAAAATTTTCTAATGTTTGTTGTAATAGCAAAATTTCCTTATATAAATCTAATTCTTTACATTGAGTACAAGAGGTTAACATGCAATTATCATACTTATTTTTTAAATTTTTAAATTCACTAGAAAGAGAAGCATGATCCTTTTTTAATAATTTATAATTTTTACTAACTAATTTAAATTTATCAAATAAATCATAAAAATCATCAAGCAATTCATTGTAAGGTAAAGGAGTTTCAGTTGAGTCATTTACCTCGTCGTCAAGAGCCATCAAAGCGTAGTTTGTCACTTCGTCTTCATTGGTTTGCTCCTCATCTTCGGATGCATTTGATTCATCTCAAGTCACCTTAAATACTGTCTTTTTCTTTGACAGCCTCTTCTTTTTAAGTTCATTTTTGTTCTTAGTTTCTTGTTTTATAATTTTTTTAAATTTTTTAATCTAAAGTTCTATGTTATCATCACTTGAGCTTTCGCTTGAGTGGTCTTCTTTTGTTCTAAGTGTCAAATCCTTCATGTTTTTTGGAATGTTGTTCTCATGTTCATCTTGTGCTAAATAAGTCATTTCATATGTCATCAATGAACCGATGAGTTCTTCTAATAGAAAATTGTTTAAGTCCTTTGCCTCTTGTATTGTAGTTACTTTCAAATCCCAACTCTTTGGAATGGATCTTAGAATTTTATTAACAAGTTCAATATTAAAAAAAATTTTACCAAGTGCTTTTAAACCATTGATGACATCCGTAAAACAAGTGTATATCTCTCCAATGGTTTCACTTGGTTTCATTCGAAATAACTCAAAACTATGCACCAAAAGATTAATTTTAGACTTTTTAACTCTACTTTGTTTTCATATATGACTTTGAGCGTATATCAAATTGTATATAGAAATACAATTAAATTTATTTTTGTCTAAAGTACAAAACAAAGCATTTAGTGCTTTAGCATTCAATTTATTAGTTTATTAGTTTGAAAATTCTCCAAATCATTCCATTCGTTTATTAGTTTGAAAGATTTTTAAAAATCACTTTCAACGATATTTTATAAATCGAAATCTATAGAAAATAAAAAAATTCTTATTTATATTTTCTAATATGTGTAGCTCATCCCATTCAACATGAGAGGACGAGTGATAGAGTGACCTTCTAGATTACCGGTAAAAGCAATTCTCTTGGGTATTAAACCAATCGAGAAAAACTTGATTTTGATACCCACTGTTAAGACTATTTCGACACTAAGAGAGGGTGAATTAGTACATTCGTAAAATTAAATCGATTCTAAAATCTCGTTCGATAAAACATGTATCATATGAGTTTAACTTAAAATATTCATAAAAATAGTGAGCAAATAACTCAGTTTGTAATATGAATGAAAAGTATAAAGTAAATACAAACCAGATTTATAGTGATTTGATGATCCCATTATATGTAAGTTGTTGCATTTCAAACAGAGTTACAATATTTTTTTGTTTTTGTTCTAATAGAAAAAGTACAAGTCCATTAAAAAAAAACTATAATTGAACAGAGTTATCTATTGTTCTATAATAACTACAAACTGATACTACAAGATTTGTTTGATAAAATATAACCCCCTAATTACATCTTGTAAATCATCCATACTAACCAGAGAATAACCTCCTGGTCTGAATTCTTATACTCGTTATGCCTAGTACATTGAATGGTTAAATATTTTACCTTATTAACTATCATTCAGCAACTAAATTCATAAAAAGTAGGATTTTAACTCCTTTTTCTAGTAAAGTATATTTAGAACATTATAACCAGATGATAACACATTTCATATTTCGACTTTGATGTTTCTACAACAACTGAAAATTGACATGAAAATTTATCTAAATTAAAAGCTAAAATGCAGAAAAAAGAGGATTTGATTTTTTTTTTTTTTTTACAAGGGGTAAGTGACGAAGGCAAGATTTGATTTTTCTTTGGGGGGCTATGTGTTAAACACTTTGTATTTTGCATAATACAAGCCAACCTTCACATAAATCACTTTAAGAGGTTTAAAAACCAATAATAAAGGTTACTTAGTAGAGTGATGGGGATTTGCTTGATTGGAGCTGGGTTACAATATTTTTGGATTACAAGTAACAACCTCTTAATATCGACACATGGACACTAGTACAAGTAACAATATCGAGGTGAGGCTAGTATCGTAGTAAAGGCTATACCGATTGCATTGTCAATAATGCAATTGGCCAACTCAATGGTAGTTATACCATCTCAATAATCGAATGGGTATCTTATGGATGGTTAGGTCATGCCACCACCACTCCGGTAGTATGCTACCTAAAGTGAGTGAATTATCATCTCGGAGGAGGTTAGACAATTGGATCACTAAAGAGAGCACCTTAAAATTATTTTGAAAATTAAGAAGACAATAAGTAGATTGACCTTGAGAAAATTGAACGTTGAAAATAAATATAATAAAACATTTAAAAAGTATTTTTTTATTTTTTTTTAAATTGTGTTTTAACGTGACCTTCATTCTGAGAAATTTAATCATAATATTATTAAAAGGTTTACTAAAAATATATTGTCACATGTTAATATACATATACATACATACATACATACATACATATATATATATATATATATTATATATATATATATATATATATATATATATATATATATATATATATATATATATATATATATATATATATATATAAAGAAGGTTTGGGACTTCTAGGTCATTAGAACTGAATTATTTATTTTATAAATAAATAAATAATGATAATATTAGTTCCCTCAATTTTAAAAGGATTAATCATTAGAATCTGGCATTAAGGTTTTAATTTTGTTTTATAAATAAATAGATTAGCTTTGAAATTCGGAAATAATAAGACTTGATGGTAGTGATTATTTGGAGTACAAAATTTTTAATTAATTCTGCAGCTATTGAAGAAGTGATTTTTAGAGATTTTAAATGTGATTTTTTTAAATGTGCAGTATTAGTGCGATACCGCGGTTCTACCTACCACATGAAACCAAACAAACTCACTATAACTGCATCGGCCTGAAACAGCAGCAACTCGGTAACCCTGGTTTCTTTGGTTGACCAAGATCGTTTGGATACTCGAGATAGAAAGGTCCGAGGCTAAAGCCAACCTTGTTTCTTAGCCACATTCAGCCCGTCACCGCCTAGAGTTACCATAGCCGGAGCAGCGACTGAATTCATCCTTTCTTTAACTGTTTTCAGGTACGGACTTGGGATATGAGAAGATTTGATTTCCACTTTCGAATTCGCCGATATGTGCATGGGATAAAAAAAAGCTCTGTCGCCACAGATTTACCTTTGACCATGTGTGCGTTAGTAGGGAGCTTCCGGCTTCATACTTGTTGATGGAATATACACGCGTATACGACCGTTTATGGCAAGATTTTGTTCCCAAATTTTGCCGATTCAGATGACACGCAATCCGTCTCGGTCTCGGTCTCGGTCTCGGTCTCCGTCCCCATCTCCTTCTCCATCTACATCTCCGTTTGGGTTTCGGTGTCCTCCTTCCGTATATAAACTAGTGGTAGCACAATTCTCCTCTACAGAGACACGTCTCTCTGTTAACCTCTAATTTGGACTCTTCCTAGCTAGTTTGCTCTGTTTCTGCTGGCCCTTCATCTTCATGCGTCTGTTTTGGTCGTCGTCTTCCCTTCGACCGCAGCAACTACTGACCAATCCATGCAACATGGAGCCATCTGAACAAGTTGACGATGGAACGGAGTGGGTTGATGGCAATAGCGAGGCTTGGAGTTCAACCGCTTCTCCATGTGCTCCCTCGCAAAGTGCGTTAGAGGCACTGGATAAGTCACTTCGTGTGATGAAAGTATCATCTCCTTTGTCTTCGACGACGGCTTGTTCCAAGAAAGTGATTCACAGCAAAAACCATGACGTGTGCACCGAGATTTTAGGCTGCGAGACGGGCGTGAAGTACACCGTGAGCGATTACAACCGCGACCTGCTGCTGCTGACTTCTCTTGGATGCAATGCAGGAGCAAAATGGGAGGCGAAGCGAGAAGAGAAGAGGATGAAGAAGAGGAACTACTGCAGGGTTGCGTCATCTGGGTTCCCTCCGCCGCTAACTGTGCTCTCTGGTGAATCACGCCTGCGTGTCGTGAGCGAAAGGGACAACGGAAGGCTGCTTCTCTTCTCTGTGAAGCCATCCCTTGTCATGGCCGAAAGAAAAGATGGCCGACTCAAACTCCGACTACTCTCCACTGAGCCAGTGGGAGATGAAGGGGGCGAACAGACTGAGCCAGATGAGAAAAAGGCGCCATTAATAGAAGATGATAGGGAAGAAGCTGTAGAACAGGGAGACGAAGAGGGAGGTGACTCGGACATGGAGATGGCCGGAATTGGAAGCAACGGAAATGGCATGGAGGCGGAGGTGCTGACTGGGAAGCATACAAGGCGTGGAGGGTGCAAGGAAGAAGAAGGTGGTGGTGGTGCTGGGTGTTTGAGGAGGAATTCGAACACGAAGAGGCTGCTGCAGTTGGACGTTGATACTCCGTGGGTTACCATCTCCTGAAACCCGCCCCCATTCTTTACGGTGTCTGCTTTTGCAACACCAAATGTTGATGGAATACACACTCTTGTCTCTTCCGAAGCTTACAGGACTTTTTGTCAGCTTGTCGTCCATCCATTATACTACTAATAACACCTTGTATAGTTTCCAAATTGTTGGTCCTCTTATTGTTTGTGAATGTGCAACGTTTAAGAAACGCTTGATGCAGGTTTAAGCTGCACCCACCAAGTCACCAGGATTTTTTGCATGTAAATTCTTGGAGACGCTTGTGACACATATGACCCTTTTAAATGGTTGTTCTCAGGTGAGGAGCAGTGCTTCTGTTTAAGTTTCTAGGTTTCTTTCCTAATTATTTATACCATGTGCAGTTGTTGCTGGTGTCGGCTGTTGCTCTCCCCCACTCGCCCCCGCCCCCCCCGTTGTTCGTGGCATGAGACAAAAGACGTAAAACTCATTCTGGGTTTATTAACCCAAAGTTCACCCAAGTAGGATAATTCCATCCTATCGGTTAACATCAGACCTGGGAACAGTAGCATAGAGGTTATTACTGTCGGAGATTGTGGTTGTCGGTTGGGCCTGCCGCCAGCCATTATTAGGGCAATCGAACCGCTTTTCGTCGAACCCCCATGTCGGAGTGATCGTCGAGGTACTGTCGATTGCCATTCGCGAAAGGCGGGCCCCCACACTCAAAGTTGAAAGGATTAGTTGGATGAAAATTGTCCGGCCTCATCATCCGGCTTCTCTTTCCCGGATCCCAGCGCGTGTTGGAACTGTGATGCGTGGACCGGATGTCCTGATCCACCCTTTTTTGGAGAGTCGTGATACACCTCTTTTTGGGTGGAGCGGTGGGGCTCCCAACCCTGGCAACTCCTTTCCTCGTGCCACATCGCCGCCACGGGCACGTGCTAATCCTACTTCCTCCGGATTCAATAAAAAGAAAAAACGTGTCCGGGACTGCGTGCGTGCGTGGGTGGGTAAATGAGACACAACAGCAAATGAGTCGAGATGCCAGCTTGGCAATTATGATATCATGTTTTTCATGATTCGAATTTTGGTCTTATATATATATATATATATATATAATTTAAATAATTAATCTAATATCAATAATCAAAATTTCTTTTATCCGCTTACACTTATCCAAAAGAAAAAGAAAGTGACTTTTTCCGTCCACGATTGTGGGATGGGTCTTAAATCTTCTTGCAGATTGCATTACGTTGAGCTTAAATACCACTTCAGTTTTTATTTTCTGATTTTTCATTTAAACTTTTGATTTATTTTAATAAATAAAAGATAATGTTATAGTAGATCCAATGGAATGTCTTCTGCTAGTCATTCGATTTTGGTCTAACGATTGCTAATGTCAGTCGATTATCCATAACCAATCAATCAAAAGCTCAACAATTGAACTCTTTTAGCACAGAAAAATTTTACTTCCA
Organism: Musa itinerans; assembly: GCA_001649415.1. Lineage (NCBI taxonomy): Eukaryota > Viridiplantae > Streptophyta > Magnoliopsida > Zingiberales > Musaceae > Musa > Musa itinerans. The sequence goes on along the minus strand of LVTN01000596.1, from coordinate 103,006 downwards.
AATTAGCCAGTCATTTCATGGGGACGGACAACTAAATTGAAAAAATTGTATATCACCCTTAGTGAGGGTCGTCAACATTCCATATCTTATTTTACTCCAAAATAAACTTTTTCTAAGAAAATAGATTAGGTCAATTTTGTCATGTTGATGACCAAATATGACACTGACAAATTGCTATAAGAATAATAATCTGAATAAAATATCAAACGAAAATAGAAATTAAGATGTCTCCCAATATCGTGCTGAAGAGGAGATGCCTTTCCAAACCTTTGGGACATTTAACTAGCCGATGCATTTCTTTCACCTATTGAGCACTAAGAGCAACTCAAGCTCAGGCCTACTATCATCTACTCTCCAATAACCTTAGACTTTTTGTCCCGAGAAATCTAGATTTGATCGCCATACATATTCAATTGATTAATCCTTAGACTATCATTTCTCTTCTCCCAAACGAATAATAGTGTCATGAAATTTATCAATCCATTCGCTATAACCCAAAATTCATACCGCCTCTCAACTTGAGTAGGTGCCAAGTGTCATTATGAATTTTAGGTTGGCGTTGCCAACGACTGACCCAATGTTGTAATCAATTTTCAAAGTAGCAACAACAATCTCGTTCTACCTCAATCAATCTAACCTAAACATAAGGCAAACCTGACTAGCAAGACGAGTCCAACCTTACATAAAGAATTACTTTTAATGAATATATATCCTGACATGAGATTGGTGATTTGACTCATGAAAGAACCCAATCAAGTTAATATCTAAAACTAATCCCTTTTCGTTCAACTAGTAAATGACAAATTTTTTCCTTCAATTTTTTCCTTTCAAAATCTAAATACTTTTGATGGATGTGATAAACTGAGTATGTGGTTATATTCAAAGTGTAAATAAATTTTATATATGACTTTTGATGCGTTCATAGTTTTTCCCACTACATATTAAGAAAATATGCGTGAATAATATTCTCACTTGTCGCTTGCCTCCATAACCTCTTTCACATAGCTAGTGAGAGATTTCAAACTTCAAATCATTAGTAGCCATCACCTAAAATGAACTATCACAACTCTCCTTAGAGTTTGACAATGGAATGATCCTTGGCTCAAAGAGGAGGCTTGTCAAGTGAGCGACTATCATCTCTTCCTATTTATTCATGTCTTTGTCAATCTTTGTCAATGACCTATGGCCATCTTGGTTTCTTTTGTTGATTGCCAAAAAAAATTATCGACAACCTTTTTTACTCAAAAGGCTGAATCAACGTCTAATGGTGGAAGGAAGCCCTCCCATTAGTAGAAAAGGAAGCAATAATTAAAAGAATCAGGTTAATAGGTGAGTCAAATCCTAATAAATCACATGACCCACTCAAAATATGTTGAGCCACTTTTATTGAGCAAAAAAAATGTTCAACACACTCTTGTAGGGCAAACAAAATGTTCGATCCATGCTAACTAAATAAAAGTGCTCAACCCACTAAGATCAAACACATCGAGCGACCCACTTAGTTAAATCAATTAAACCACTCTAGCCGAGTGAAGTGGCTATTTGGCTTGATATATCATAATCAATCAAATCTCTTTTTCATGCAAGATACATCATCCAATACCATCCAAAGTGTCCATTATACCATAATCAAGCAAAGCCTAATTTATACCATCTGAACAAAGCATATTCTCAAGTATATAATGATCCATTCATCTAAGATATAAGCATCAAAATGTCTCATGCACCCTAATTAGGAAAAACATCTCTTCACAAGTGATATGCCCTCCTAGAATATAAGCATTGAAGTACTCAATGCAACCTAACTGAGAAAAACATATCTTTGAGCCCGATGCACATATTTTTTTTAGATAAAAATGTCTGATGCATTATAATTGGATAAAGCATCTCCACCACATACGATATATTCACCAAAGATATAAATATCAAAGGGTCCAATACATTCTAACTACATAAAGTATGTTCCTTGTATCTTCCCAGGACAAACATTAAAGCATTCTAAAATGTCTTAATCATATAAGGTATCTCCTCGTATGTGATGTGATTGTCTGTACATAAGTATCAAAGTGATCGATATATCCTTGCTAGGTAAAACATCCCCTAGCTTAATACACTCACTGAAGACATAATAATAAAATATCTCATACATGATTCAACAAAGTATCTCTCTATACATAATGCATCTTCCAAAGACACAAAACATTTGATACATCATAATCAAGAAAAATATCTCCTCATATAAGATGTATCCACCCGAACAGAATATTAAGGCACCCACTATATTTTTATTAGACAAAGTATTTTCTCATATATAATGCATCTACCTAGAACATAAATGCATCCTTATTGGGAAAAACAGCTCCTTATGCACAATACATTCTTTCAAGTATAAGCATCAAAGAATGTCACATTTGCATGATATCTAAAAAAATATTCCCTCACTAAGATACTTTAGTCTCCTTTAACACTCTGGTTATAGAACAAATATTATAAAAGGGGCTTTTCAAATTATGTTCTCATTCCGAATGCTAAAAACTCATTTCGAAAATTTGAAGCCCTCCAAAAGACTTTTTTTGCTTGATACAAATAGACACTATATGAAAGGAGCCTTGTGGAGCATGCTCCCAGTGCACATTTTATATAGGAAAAACTCGAATAATGATTTGCTACTCATAATCTTCTTGAAAATAAAGGAATTTTGCCTCCAAATAAGCTATCTCATAATGATACTAAGGCTCTCTAGGAGACGTCATGTATCGTCCCTAATAGAACTTCTTCATTAGTTTTTTCATATCTCACGTCACCTTAAAATGAAGTTCTTCCAAATTCCAAGTGTAACAAGATAAAAAAAAAACAAAAACAAATAAACGAAGTTGAATCATCTTTTTCATCTCGAGGACCAAGATTGGCACTAATAAATGAAATGGAAGAAATAATTTCTAATACAAATGGAATTTATCTCATAACAAACACTAGCATTTTTTTTTAATAGCTAATGCTAAGGGATCAAAACCAAATTTCTTAGTCTATTGGCCGTATTGAGATGTTTGCCTGATGCAGATTTAAGAAGTGATACTTGTTAACAAAGTAACTTCTTGATTATTCAACCTGAAAGACTTCAAAGACCAAAACAAGCAATTCTTTTGAATGAACTACTGTGTTGGCATGTTTCATGCCATTCATTTGAACATGACACTGATCAAAATTATTTGCATTTGACCTCATGCTCACTCAATCTTATTCAAACTTTTATATATTCGATTGACAAATAAAATGAGCTAAACCAAAAGAGAAATACCATCATGAGTGAACAAATTCACTAAATAATAAAAAAATACAAAAAATATTAAACAAGAATGTACGTGGTGGATTGTACAAACACATGAAAGAGAAGCAACAAACAATGTCTAATGAGGTTTACGATATACTCAAATCATATGCAGGAACCATTTTCTTCTATGTACTGCAATCAAAATTGCATATCAGATGTGATGGAGAACTATATAGGTTTATAAAGGATTTTAGAAGAGTTTGTTCTAGATAAAAAAATTAGTAAAAAAATTATTAATTAGCTAACCTAGAAACTCTAGACGTGAAAAAAATGAAGTGTCTTTTGGTTTTTTTTTATATGCTGCCTTTGAGACTCTAATTGTGTATCAAGTGTACTCTTTTTATTTTAACTATAATAAATTATTTTAAAGTTATTTAGGTCTTCTTGAAGTCATATTTTGGATTTCTAAAAGGCATCCAAGTTCCTTAAGGAGTTACTCTCGGAAATCATTGCCTATATTGATAGATAAACACTTTCAATTTGAATGAAAACAATTACATCTTCTCTCTTCTAGTCTCCTATCCTCCCTAATCCCTAATGTCACTTCTCTCTTGATCTCTTATTCTTTTTATTTCTCTATCCTATTCTACATTAGTTGGTATTAAAGCTTATCAAGAAACTTGGCTTATACCTCATTGGGTCCTAATTATGAACAAAAGCTTGGATTAACACTCATAGATCCTTACATCTCTAATGTTAACCCCTTGCATTGCATGTGAAGTTGAACTTTTGGGGTAATTGTCCCTATAGAGTTAGTAGATCACTTAATTCTTGATTCATGATGATTTTTAAAAACTTTATTAATATTTTTATCAAAATATTATATATTCCATTAGATCATGATTTTCATCACTTCTTATCTATTATGAAATCTTGGGGGCGACATCACATGCTCAGCGGAAGAATAAGAAAATAAAATCCCCAATTTTCCAAAAAGATATTCATCATCGTACAAAGATTGGTGCGCAAAAATCCGTGAAACAAACTGCGTATAGAATAGATTGTGTTACCTAGGGAGATCGTATATCCTTGTTTCCTTGCAGATCTCTAGGAGAAGGTGAATGAGGTCAAGCGTCCTCCTCTCTAGTGGTGATCCACACAGCAGGGCTGCAACGATGCTCCTCAAAACTCTAGGCCTGCTCTGAGGTGGAGAGAGGGAGGAGAATAGGAGAGGCAAGCAAAGGCTCTAGCCTATGAACCACTGAATCCCTCCTATTTATAGAGGTCCCCTATCAAACCCTAATGGATCCTC
>LVTN01000596.1:52070-90977 GCA_001649415.1 Musa itinerans | reverse complement strand
CTGAAGAATCGGACGAAGCGCCAACCAATGACGTGCCGGGTAATAGAATGTAAATTCATGTTGTAATAATTGTCTAGATCGGAGTAGAGTTTTGGCTTGTGTGTGCAGGATTAACTACGATAACGATGAAAACATAAAGTGAAACAAAGTGCCGGAGTCAAGCGCGAAGGATTCATTGCAAGTTCTAGAGTTCGACGGAAGTCATTGGTTGTCGGGAATGCTGCCGGAACTAGCCGAGAATGAGTAGGGAGCTTGCTGAAGGGTTTTTTGGAAGCTCGCCGGAAGGTTCATTGGAAGTTCGCAGAGCTCGCCGAGAAAGATCGGAGCTTGCCGAAGAAGCTCATCGAAACTCACCAAGATCAAATCGTGAAGTCTAGGAGCTTGCCGGGAGTCCACAGAATGGTTTCCGAGAGTTTGTCAGAAGATCACCGAAAGTTCGTCGAAAGCTTGCCGAAAGAAGTCTTGACTTGTGAACTTTGTAATAGCTTAGGAAATGTCTTTAAATTCATAGTTAGCACGTTAATTAGGGTTAGGATTAGGTGTTAATCCTATAACCCAAGTAGGGGCCAATTGGGCCCGATATCGGACTGGTTTGGGCTAAGTTTGGAGCCCAAACAGTGAGCTGAAATAGTCTAGGCGATGGCACCGCCCAAAACCCAAGAGTTCGGGCGGTGATACCACCGGACTAGGCGGTGGCACCACCTAGCACTTAGAAGGTCGGGCGATGGCACCGCCACCACGCCAACATCGAGAACCCAAGAGAATTCAAAATTTGGAGCCCAAATTTGAATCCTCTTGGGGTCTATAAATACCCTTCAATTCTCAGCAGAGAATACAACTTTTTGAGAAGTAATAGATTAAGAAAAAAAGCCTTAACATAGTCTTTAGCAAGTCTTATTTTTAATTGCTTGAGTGTTCATCTCCTTCTTTCTCTTTGAAAATTTGTAAGTGTCTGAACTACTTGTAAAAGGTTGTAAGAGAGGTATTTGTCCATCCCCTTCAAAGTGATTTACTAGTGAAAGTTGGGAGCCTCATCGAAGAAGGCTTCACAAGTGGATGTAGGTCGCATGACCGAATCACTATAAATCGGTTTACGTTTTTCTTATTATCATTTACATTACTGCAAACCATCTTCACTTTGATGCTCTACTTCTTTGTCTCCTTCATACGTATGCCTTCAAGTTAAAACGCAATCGAAACGGTTTCAAACGAAACGTTGCTTTTATCGTATGAAGTTTTCGAAAGTGTTTAAATCATCGAAAGTTTATCGTTCTTTACCGCTGCACTAATTCACCCCCCCTCTTAGTGCCGCTCTGGTCCTAACAAGGTCGACTGCCACTCCGAATGACTAATTGTACTAGATTTAGGACATCCAAACCTATAAGTCTGGTATCAAAGAGTAGAGCATTTATACAGGACATCTTTAGTGTCTCAAGTCTAAGGACCAGATACACCACTAAGACTACGGAATCGCTGTTTGACAATAAGGCATCATCAACCATCTGCATTCCGTAAGCTGATCAATCAGTGAACTCATTCTCCAATGAGCACTTGTATTGTATCCCTAGTATCCCCACACGAGTAGTTATGAGACTAGTTGCATCCATTATATGGATGGGTATACAGCACACCAGTCTATCCAATTATCTCGATGTCCCTCTCAAGTAACCTATGATCGGGATTATTTAGGATCTATGTTTAAAGGTGAATCAATCTCATTATCATGATCTCATCACAATCTGATTCTCATTACACATATCCAATAACATCACAATATATACATGCATATACACAATAGTCAATATAAAGTGATAAATGTCAAAATATAATATGCAAAAAGATTTCGTGTTAAGTCACACGTGCCATCACTTACGTGATTTGCTTACTAGGCACCTTTGACTAGCATTATCCCCCATGTTTTTCTCTTTTATTTTTAATATTTATCACCCTCTCTCTCTCTCTCCCTTTTTACTATAACTATAGAACCATTAAAATATAAGACCTTAAAATTGATTAAAAAAATAAAAAAACTAAGAAAACCACTTGAATTGTTGTATTTTTACATAGTGCATTGCAATAGTTAACAACCTCATTACCAAAAGGTAATTTATCCATACCATTAGAATTATAACTAGGGGAGGTCAAAACTAACCCAAACCTAATTATTTCAAAACCTAACATAGTGAAATAAATACCCTCAGAACTAAATTAGGAGATCATAATATAACATTGAATCAGTTATCTAACCAAATGACCCAAGTCCTAAAAGCTCTTCAATGCCTTGAAAAACCACATATGAATGAGATTGATGAGTCGTTTAGGCAACATGACCATTCTCCAGAATCCACAGTTTTGAATCAACAAATTTTGCTTACTCTCCAAGCTCCATTTCAAACAAATCCTAGGCCTACCTATAGGGCATATGTTTATAATCATTCTCTAATAATTTCTAATGATCAAGCTTTTGATCTTAGTGAAGAGTCCCTAGAATCTACTAAAAATTTGATAAACCTAAGTAATGTGCCAACAAGTTTGGTTTACTAACAATATATGGAGAAATGATTAGAAGAGTTAAAGTAGATATGTTAGAGATAATGATGATAGGTTTGACACAAATATTTATGTTGACTACTTGAATGGTATGAATGATTATTTTGAGTAGTACAAAATGATTTTGAACATGTGTAACAAGAATAATAATAATAACAATAAAGTTGTAAGTTTTAACTATTTAGGATCAGTTATATGGATCTCTTGTCATCATTAGATCTATAAAAAGGTATATAGTCAGTTAAGTTCAGAGTATTTAAATATTTATTTATAATTTCTATTAAAAAAATTTAGATCTTTTCTCTACCTCTCCTTGTATCATAAATATTAATTATTTTAACTCTTTTGATTATTTCATTCAGAGATCTCCTCTTATACTATCTGAAACGATTTTTTCTCATCTTATCATTTATCAAAACAATTATAAATAAAATTATTTTTTTTCTTATCTTTTTTAGTAACTCTGTACATCCATCTCAATATTTTTATCTCGGTAATATAATTTTTTTATATGGTAGTACTCAAGATCAAGCCACAATCCTTTCATTATATTATAGTACTCAATTGTAGATAGAGCACCTTGATTTGTGGAATGAATCTTGGTCTTAGACTCGTATATCTTAGCAACATCTTTGACTTTAGATTATACTCATTTTACTGTCTCCCAATCTCAAAGAAACATATATATTTTTACTAATCGCTGGTTGAATTGAGTTCCAAAGCCATGTCATAATCATCGAATCTTCTTCATCCTAGGCAGCAAACTTTGGGTCATCTTCCCTTGGTATTGGTCCAAGTGCCTCAAATTTTCATTTCCTTTTGGAACAGTGGACACAAGTTGAGACCATACCAAATAGTTTTTGACCATCGAGTCTAAAGCAGAGATGAATATTTTAGAGTTCAGTAGGGAATGATTGAGACATGGTTCGGTTAAAGACAGAAGTAAGAGGTTTGGGTTGAAAAAGACATGAGAAAGAAAGAGAGATTTGGGAAAAACAAAAAAAGGCTTTTGGTCTTGTATTATATAGGCTCCGATATAATGTTAAAAAGGAATATTTCTTGATTTATTCGATTAAGAGAGAGCTTTAGAGAATTTATAGGGCTACAAATTTGACAAATGAAGAAACTAAATTATAAAAAATCAGGAAACTAATCTCCTGAAAAAAATATTTACACCTAGCTTTATTTGAAGCCTAGCTCTTCCTTTTTTGTTTTTGTGTTTGTTTTGTTTTTTTGTTGCTTTTGTTACTAAGATCAGCATGTCTATCTTGTGCTACACCTATGATGGCATTGTATCACCAATGAAGGCTTTAAATTTGTCCTCTCTCGAATCACTAGTTTGATGCATAGGTAATATCCAAGAGATGTGTATAGTCTAAATGGTATTTACTACCTGAAACAGGTGCCAAGACTGTTGAAGATTATATCTATTGGGCAAACGACACAGGGAAGTGCAGCTGTTTTCGGACTCTTTTTAGGTGCTGGGAGCTTGATACACGGTGGGAAATCTTATCGACCATTGTTACAGTCTTCTAAGCGTTTTGGGTCTCCTCAGTTCTGATCCCTAGTCATCTTCGATGTGAGCAAAACATATATTTGCTTGTCCCAGCAAACATCCAAATTGAGATTTTGTCTGTTTCGGTTGGACTCGAAGGTTATGATGTCAAGAACACGTAATGATGGTGATGACACCGGAAGAGCGTAAATGTTTCACACCGGTCGTAGGAGATGCAGATAAAATAACAAGTGTAAAGATTCCTTTGTACGATGTGCTCTAATTGTAATCCAAGTCTTAGAATATATACAAGTGGCACTGGCACTGATTTACCTATCGCAGTATGTTGATCATTCAATCGATAGTTGAATCACCACACAGCTATATCTCCGGCAATTTCAAGGGACAACGGTTGATCAACGTTTAAGGGCCGGCGGGCCTTCGAAGGGAGAACGGTTGATCAACGTTTAAGCTAACCAGAGGCCGTTGGTGACCCACGTTCGATCCAAACAAAAAAAATACATTATCTATATAGCTAAAAGCGAGCTATATATCATTCGGTTAGTAAGAATCATATTTAAAGATTTATTATCTATTTTAATTTTTTTTAATATTTCTTATAGTAAGTTTTTTTTTTTTTTTTTAATCTAAGTGAATCCATTTCTTATAGTAAGAAGCTAACACACTATTATCATCGTGAATCATACAATTTTCCGACGTTTACAAGGATGTGTTAACATTAGTTTTGAGGTTCCACGTCATTATACGCCGATGATATAATTAATTTGAGCCGGCCGTCCAAAACAGTGGGCCCTTTGCCCGTAAATTGAACTCCCTGAATCACCCGTCAGTGGGTTGGGTACAAAGCATCGTCTCAACAACAACAGTCACACGTATGCATTTACGGATCGCCAGACCGAGTGCATACCTGCCGAAGGCCTGTGACGTTGCGGTTGGTCGACAAGACAAATTAACGCGTATGCTTTCCGGGTAGACAAGTATCGATCCATCTCAAAAAACACAACTGACGCGTAGACTCTTGGCAATTATTAATAGAAAACGACTTCTGGCCAATCCATTAGCTCTCACCTTTGACTTTTTTTCTTTTTTCTTTTTTGTTTTACTATTTGTTGTCGATGATAATTAAATATGGAGATAGGGGAACAAAAGGCAAAAAATAAAATAAAAAACGGAAAAAGAAGGACAAGGAATCGTGATATTTGCTTTCTTCCATCCGCTCGTCGATAGGCATTCGCTGATTGTGGTCAGGTCTTTCGGATGGGAAGGTGAAGAAGACTCCGTTGGTCGGATCGATTCGGAGATAAAAAGAAGAAACACGTTCGTCGGTGCCCTTTCGTTTTCGTCAGATCGGAATTAGTTGATCTTTATTTCGATGCGCGTTTAGGCGAACGCTATTCTGGCTCTGACGAGAAGAGTTGGAACAGCCGATGGGAACGTGTTGAATGAGGTTGCCGTGGTTGTTCTTCCGGAGCATTGGCATGTAAATGTCTACCAAACAAGAATACAACGATACCAGCAATTCTTCAGGTTCCTTCTTTTTCGTTTTTACCTCAATTAATCCATTCTTCTTGGCCCTCTTCGTGTTTGTTTGTTTGTTTGTTTTTGTTGGTACGTTCTTTGTTATTTTTTTTTCTTTTTTTTGGGTCATTCCTTTCCGTTCTTGATGCTTCTTTCGCCTCCTGATGCAAGAATCGCAGTACCAGGGGGTTCTGCTTCTTGTTGTTTGTTTATAACTGTATACGCTTATTTAATTTATTCATAGATTGCTTGTGCTTAAAATTGGAGGCAATCGAAGATATGATCTGATTTGCTAAAAATTGCATGTCACAGTGGGATCCTCTTTCGTTTTGGAATAATCTGCAAGTGACTGAGATCGAAAAATGTGGATAAAAATCGGGTAGAACTTGTTTCTATTTCTTTGAGTAACAATAAATGCGCTTCATCATGTACAAGATTAGCGAGGATCACCACATACAGGTTCTCAATCAGGGGATTATTGAATGGGTAGGTGAAAAATTCTGGACATCATTTGAATCACAAGAGGAATCTTGTCAGTACAAAAGTTCAAAATTGGAGTACTTGGACTTCTACTTTTCTTGTAGAACCACGTATTCAACTAATTGTGTCAGCATGGAAACTTCACCAGGAACCTGAAATATCCTTTAAGAGACAAATTAAGACTATTGTGAACACATTGTAAGCCAAAACATTACAAATATAAATTTCAAATGATGTTTCATTTTTCAAGGAAAATTTCAATTAGGGATAACACTGAAGAAATTATCGGGTAATTAGCTAGAATGCATAGCCTGCATCAATCCAAAATCCAAGGCTACCTTTGCTTTGGGGCTAAGTTAACTGTTTGGTTGTCAAAAGCAAGATACAAAGCTCACGATATCTTGCAGTTTTACGTTGCTAGCAGTGACCTAATACGATCATCCTCCGTTCAGGCTTAAAGATTGGTAGTGAATAATGTGGGTGGAATTATGAGAGCATAACTTAAAACTTAAATATCCTGTCAATGCAGGATCTTGGGAGGCAAGTGATCTATGTAGTTAACCCGAAATACTTGGATATTATGAATTGTTGTTGTTGGTTGTCAACAGAAGAGTTATTTGGGTATCAAAGAAGATGAGAGAGGGTTATTTTAACCAACTGTGGATTTTCTTATACTGCATTATCGATGTTAAGCCTCTTTAACATGTTAATTTCAAGATTATATTGTGTTGTAACAATACTTCCAACTTAACCTTCCTTGACTTTCAACCAAATACAGCCTAAAGGATGGAAGCAGAAATGAGAAACGTAAACACGGAAGACTTTACACTTCTACCCCTTCTTTTTGGAAACAATGATCCTGATTATATAGCTCATAATTGCACAGTGTTGGAATTTTGCTTAATGGCTGAATTTTGTGACTCTCTCTCATCATCTGGTATTTAATCATGTTCTATTGTGATAATTTGCCTTTACCGGTTCATTTCAGCGTGAACTTTGATAACTTAATTTCAATATTATTGAGAACAAATACTTCTTTCTTACTATCGCAGCTCATTATTCTGTAGACAACACCATGTACAATTGGAAAAACCAGGTTATTTGTGTTTATATGTTATACAGTAAACTCCAAAACTTCTTTCAAAAATAAAATTTAAAGGCTAATTTAGGAATTAGGTTCCCTTGTTCTTTCTGTTATTGGAAACTAATAACACCACTTAGGGGCCTTATAGCATACATATGTGCAAGACATGACAAAATGGAAAAGGACAAACCATTCAGTAATGAATTAATCACCAAGTTAAGTTATTTTGGTAAGTCATAATGTCATATTCACCATTTTACTTGAATTTTGTAACTTATATTGTTGATCATTTAATATCAAGATTGAAGATAAATAAAAAAATCACTCTTCCTGAGGTCTTCAAATGGACTGGGTGCTCCAGAAGGACTAAGAATGCATCTCAAACTTGATTTTATGATTATTTAGATTGCCAACTGGCATCCTTACATATTTTCTGGACTACTAGAACTTATTGAATAATCACTGGTATGGTCCTATGTTTATCAGAAAAACCTTAAGCACCAAAGGTGTAGATAGGATCCTACTTTTCCTGCTGATAATGCTGAGATTTGTTTAAATTATTGCGGGCTGATTCTATGGACCCTAATATGAACAACTATGTAGAAGACTCTTCTTAAGCCATAATTCCGATAGAGCATGTATGGAAGAAATTTATCTCTGTCAAACAATCACATAGGTTGTCCATGAAAATTGCTTGTATTTTCATGGACTAAAATTGACTTTGTATTTTCAATCTGCGATTTTTAATTGATCACCATGCAGTCAGTCATCTTACCTTTGTTAAATGAATTTTCCCTTCTGGTGAAATGGTGCAATATGTTAAATAGCTCATTGAAGAGCAATCTCAATTTTATTATGTTAATATTTTGCATATTCTTTAATTTTTTTATTTTGTTAACCACTTGATTATGAAAGCATGAAGAAGGTTAAAGTTTGGATTGCATTTTTGTTTTTCAGGTTATTCAAGTCCACTAAGAAGGCTAGAAAGCCTATTGAGTCATCCAAGTAATAGATATTGTGCTGATTGTGGCTCCCCAGACCCAAAATGGGTGTAAGTATTTGATTCTAGATAATATACAAATCTTTCTTCATTGCTTCTATTATAACAAAATTGTGTAACAATAAGTTCTTGTTATAGATAGACAGATTCTAGTTTAAAATCTGTCATGAATCATGCCTGAATATCACTTGAGCTAAGCCGTCAAGAGGAGCATTCGTAAGCTGCTCTTTGGTGATAAGGAGTTACTCATATGTATCATAGGCCTTAGCCCACATTCAATATGATGTGAAACTAATCGGATCACAGTATCACAATCTTCCCCCACATAGATCAGCTCATATATACGCATAACATCAGATCACCAGGATCACCTTTAGGTGATGTGGGGTTTAAAAATGCATGATCCAACACTAATAACATCATATCACCAGGATCACCTTTAGGTGAGGTGGGGTTTAAAAGTGCCATGATCCACCATGTCACTAGTCATTACCATTATACTCAGTGGCACAGTTTGTCTATCATACCAGAGATTCACCATGATGCACAATAGTTAAACATATCCCACACACCGTGAGTGGTTGTTGCTCTTATAACATATTTGTCATTATACAAGCTCGAATACCAGGTAGAATATGCTGCCAAAAGAAGCATTCAATAGTTGTTCTTTAGGAGTGGTTGGTGACATATGATTCAAGTCTTTGGGCATGAGTACTAGTTTAAAATTAGGGCAACACAGTCTTCTTTAATCACTAGGATCCCCTACAAATGATGTGGGGATCAAATGAGCTGGATGTGTAGTCCCCTACAATCTTCTTTAGGCACTGTGGCTCACCATGTTGCTACCACCATACCTGGTACTTGTCTCTACTAGTCCAAAGATTCTCTGGATGTGTAGCAGATGCCAATGTGACCCACAAATTAATAGTGAATTTTGCTCTGGTACCATATTTGTCAGTCTGAGCCCAAATGTCGTATGGCCTAAGCCCTCAAAAAGGAGTACTGAAATGTTACTTATAGTAAGAGTTGCTGACTCATATAGTAATGACAGCCGATGCGCTTTGTGAGAGTTGGTGACTTGTGGCATGTTGGTATAGCCATATCTGGTCAGACTGGTAAGTCTCGACCATATTAGTCTGTGGTTATTGCCACTTGTTGACTCAATGCCGAGTAGATTATGGCATCCTAATGCATTATATAAAGCTAAGGGTGGGTAAGAATTAAGAAGGCAATATCTAGGATGTTCATTTGAGATGCAGCTTTGCATGTAATTCAGCATCTAAGTTGGAAGTGTTTTCACACATCAGCTTTCTGTTTTATGATGTTAAGATCTAGTTACTTTCAGCTATGCTATTTGTAATTCTCAAGCACTTAACTGCTTTCCTCCAATAATACATCTAACAGAAAATTTTTATCATCAGCTCACTGAATCTTGGAGTGTTTATATGTATCAAATGTTCTGGGGTACACAGAAGTCTTGGAGTTCATATCTCTAAGGTATTCATATGCACCACTTTAGTTCTGAACATCAGTCTTTCCATATATTAGTTTATCTGTATATTTTATTGACACAACTTAAACCAAATACAGCTAGAATCTCATCAGGACTGTTGGGGCTTCAATTCTTTTATCACAAAATCAATCATAAAGGCTGTTAATCATGGCTCAGTTCTTTTGAATATAAACTAACTAATTAATATTAGATTTAAAAATCAAAATTTTGAATAATTCTAACATATTCATCAAATAAAGGAAAGAGCAAGCTTTTTAAAAAATATAAATATTTCTTTGTTCTGTAGAGGTAGTTAAACAAATTGTTTTTCTGTATGTATTCATTTAACAATATTTAAATTGAGGGCATTAATTTGATCACCTGAAAATAGTTTAGATCATAGTTCAATAAATGAATGCTTTTTGCACCATTTCGTTTGTGTTAATTTGATGAAGATACAAAGTACAAACCAAGGATTGAAATATCATACCATAGTGGAGTTTCGACGCTCACTCGGTACGATACGATACTGTATACCGAGCAGTATACCGCTCGGTATATATATATATATACTAATATAGTTTGTACCAAGGTATGAAATTTCGAATAATACCGCCCGGTACAGGTGGTACGGAATATATATATATATATATATTAATATATATAAATAATATATATATATATATTATTTATATATATTAATATATATATATATTCCGTTTCGTCCGGTAACGGGCGGTCCGTGTACCGGTCAGCTGACAGACCGGTACGTACCACCTGTACCGGGCGGTATTATTCGAAATTTCATACCTTGATACAAACTATATTCATATCACATAAAATTTGGTTTCCCTATGTTTTGAATATTGTAGATCATATTTAGCTAATTTGGTCTCTGACTTTGATCCTTTTTGTTGATTTTGAGTGATAAGGACCAATCCTTCCAATAGGAATCTAGCTTGATTCATCTATGGTTACTAATGCAAAAATGTGATAAATCTTTAACATCTCATCCTGTAATTTTCTGCAAATTTCAAGCATGCATGTTATTGAATAAATAAAGAATTTTTCATGAAAATATTTATGACATTTTTGTTGCTTTTGGATGTTTGACGCCTAAACAATATTAACTGCAACCAGTAGTTCCAGATAAGTTCAAACTACAGAGCTAAGCCAAAATTATTACTTAAGGTGAGCATGCTTGAGAAAGAAGTTAAGCGTAATATGTCTGCCCTATGTTACCACATGTACAATATACTGATAAAAACAATCATTTCAGAATAGTTTGCTTTCTGTTAAATGAGGTTATTTGAACTGATCTAAATGGAAGTCTGTCGTTATGAATTGCCAATAAATGTTTCTCCCAGATTTATAATTACACTTCTTGGATTTTATTCTTTATAGATCAACTAACTAATATTAGATTTGAGAATGAAAAACCTTTGGGCATAGCTTGTGAAGAGAACAAGATGTGAAAATGGAAAAACAGAATCCATATAAGGCAGTGAGATGATACGATGAACTGTGCCAATTAAATGCAAACAAGATTCACCAGTAACCACAAATGGGAAATTTGTTAAGATGGATAGTAACTCGATATCTGTCTTCATCACACTGTAGTGTGTTTTCACATCTTTCATTATTATTCTCCAGGTTATATCAGTGAAGTTGGATGATTGGACAGACGAACAGGTTGATTCCTTAATTGACGGGGGTGGTAATGCTGCTGTAAATGCTAGATATGAAGCCTTCTTGCCTGACAATATTATAAAGCCAAAACCTGATTCTTCAATTGACGAACGCTCTGAATTTATCAGGTCTGCTTCCTGGAATTGTCAAATTATGCATGACATCTGACATTGTTCTAAATCCATATCATATTTCTTAATTACTCAGGAGAAAGTATGAGCTGCAACAGTTTTCAAGCTCTAATGTACAAATTGGATATGCAATGTCTCCTGACGCCAACACATCTTTTCAGAACAATGTTCCAAACAACAAACTTCTTGAGAAGCAACATACTGGAATTCGTCATGGTCTAGGTCATGCATTTCGCAATAGCTGGAGAAGAAAGGAAACTGAACAAAAGGCTGTCAAGAAAATGGTATTGAGTTACATGATCTTAATTATAAACATTCCATACTTATGTACCTGTTCAAATTATTCAGTATTAATGGTCACTTCAAAATTTCTTGTGTAACCAAATAAATATTTTGTAGATGGGCATGGTCGAATTTGTTGGATTAATTAAGGTTAACATAGTTAAGGGCACCAACTTAGCTGTTCGGGATATGGTGACTAGCGATCCATATGTTATCCTGAACTTGGGACACCAGGCAAGAAATTTGTTTTTATTGATATCAATATTTGCAGTGCTGGATTGTCCCTCATGCATTGAGCATCTGAGCTTTCAGTTCGTTGTTACAGTCAATGAAAACACGCGTGATAAAGAGCAGTTTGAACCCTGTATGGAATGAAAAGCTGATGCTGTCAATACCAGATCCTATCCCACCTTTGAGGCTGGTAAGTAATACTTGGTAGCCAGGGAAGTATATTTTATTAACAAACAGAATCACATTTTTTATATCTGAAGCATATAGAATTCTTTCTAAACTAAATTTCTCTTTTCTGGTTGCAAAATTGTATAGAAACTCATTATTAGTTTAGTTTTCACCTTGATACTTTTACAGCTTATGTTTTTCTTGCAGTATTGAGAAACTTAACTATGTTTATTATATTTGTTCTCTTGAAATTTGCTATTTTTTCATGTAAATCTAGACTTATTTGTCATTTTGAAGATCTCAATATGCTTGCATCATAATTACTTCTTGTATTAAGAGATGCAATAGCTGCAACTTTCTATTGAGTATAACAACACAAGAATAATGAATTACCTTCACAAAATCCTTTTATTGAAACAAAACTTGCGATCTACCTTAAGAAAGAGAGAAAGGCCCCAGAAATCTGGTTTCAATCAGCTGCAGTAAATCATGATTCAAAACCAAATACCAATTATTAAGTACTTTATTTGCCGCATATTGCCATTCCAAGAACACTTTTCATTACTAAATGTATATATGTTTTTTTTCCTAAATATTATCTTCCTTCTTTAGCCAAAATGAGGGAACTAATCCCGGGTGATATATCTAGCCATTGCAGACAACTTATTAAAATTAAACACACGTATTTTGCATATTTTAAGGAGCACAACAGAGTTTGATCCAGGAAGTTTGATAAGCTAACTTCGTTAATGCAAAATATCTCTTTGAAATTTTGGGGACTTTATTTTTCTTGAGGAAAAATGAAGTAGATTCAATGATCTCGGATTGACTACTCTTAGCACCGAGTTTTTCTACAGCCAAAAAACTTTGACAATATGTTGAGCTCCAATTAGAATATGTAAACTAAATTATGTAAATGTTTGAGTGAAGCATCACCAGTTATGCATATTTGCAGCAATTGTTGTTTTTCTACATTAAGCGTGACATAATGTTGACAATCATGTCAAGTTCGTTATCATGTACAACTGGTTTACTTTATATTTTGCTGTCACACTTAAAAAACTTTGTTAAATGATTAGCTTCTGTAAGATCTCGAAATGTTTATGCCTGTACTTTTTCATAACATGGTTCTAAATCATACTATTTACATCGAGAAATTGTCCAAATTACTGATTTTAATCTTTCAGCCTTTCAAGGCCAAAAATATATATATGAATGTTCCATGACTAGAAAATGATTGAGATTTTGTAATACGTGTTTTCTTGACTTTTCTAACCTCCTGTAGTTTCATGTCAATCTAATTTTTTTTTTCTGATTGAAAATTCAAAAACTTGTGGAGACTATCTAACCTGTAACATAATCAACAATGATTAAAATGGAACTAATTTCTCAAAGTGGTTGTACACTTGTACTATTCTTCAGCAGTTATAGTCAATTGAATATAATCTGGCAATAGATAATGACAATGCCTTAAATACTGATCAGACAAATATGTACCAGCTGGTATTCACCAGTTCAACCAAGTACTAGTATGAAATGTATAGCTTAATATTGTTACATAAATATTGATCATTTCAATTTTTATGTTATTGATATTGGAGTTGGTTTACCATCCTACATACCTCAACTATCCCAATCGACCAGTTGTCAAACGAATAACAACCTGAGATTTAAATTTATGGTTATTGATGCCCTTGAGTCCTCCGGCATGGTGGCTTTATAAGGATTTCCTTGAACGTTAAGGATTTCAATATAATACACTATTGCCCTAGTTACTCCTATGTTGAAAGTGGGAAGAAACTAAGGTTGGTATATTATGTTAAAGTTGACTTATCATAATTAATTTGAACTTAATTATTTTTGGCTAGTAGTTTAGGTCTATCAAATTAATGGACTAGTTATTCTATGAGACTAAGTCTTTATAAATGAGATTAGAGTGGATCTAGTATTGACCATGGTAAAGGATCGAACTAGGAAAAGACTACTCATAAATGGGGTTGGAGGTACATCCTATCGTCGAGTCACCACTAGGTTGAGTCTCATGTATATCATTCTATGGCTCGATTTTGGATTATGTTGATGACGATATTAAATTTCAAGTAGGGGAGATTATGATGCGTCAGTTAAGTTTTACATTGGACATAAGAGGATATTTGGATTGGTATATAGGACTAGATGGTGTCAATTACCATGCTAAAGAAAATTTTGAGTTAGTACTAGTGTGATTGTAAAATTTAATTTGGTATTCTAAAATAAGCTTCAGTATCAGATTATATATCAAGTCTTTGGTTTGAGCTGTGGATGCTCCAACATGATTTATTTTTTCTTTTACTACCAGAAATAGGAAACCATTTTGCATAGTACCTTAATAAATATTAATGCTTGAATTTGCTTTCTGTTCACTAGTTTTTATCACTGTAACCTATCAGGCTTTACACGAATCTGTTTAATATTACTATGAGTGTTATGTTGTAATCAAACTTGCCAACCAGTATTTCATTTGTCTCGATGGGAACTTGTAAAATAGTTTAGTTAGAGAAAAACCAGTATTAAATTAGCTGACATTGAGTAAATTTCTTGCTAGTGACTAAGATGCATGAGCAGTAATAATTTGATAGAATATAACTGATGTAATCCCCACTCCAAGAAGAAAACCTCTGTCTTTTACGTAATTAGATCGAGTTCTACATGCAAAATGTCAATGTAGCCAAGGTGTATGATGTATTTATCAAGTGGACTTAAACAAAGTAGCAATGTCTGAGTATTACTTTGCGTGTGTATCATGACAGCAAGTGTACGACAAGGACACTTTCTCGACTGATGATCGCATGGGGGAGGCTGAAATAGATATCCAGCCGCTCGTGGCAGCCGCCAAAGCATACGAAAATTCCAGCATCTCCGAGTCCATGCAGCTTGGGAAATGGTTGGCCACTGATGACAACACATTGGTTAAAGATAGCATAATATCCCTTGCTGATGGCACAGTAAAGCAGGAGATTACCCTGAAACTTCAAAATGTGGAACGTGGTGAGCTGGAGATCGAACTCGAGTGTGTCCCTCTCAGTCAATAATTATGGAAGAGAAACCAGAAAATAATTTGTACAAACTCTCCCTTTGTTTTTGGTATATGTAGTCTGCAGGAAATCTTAGCTTTAGCATAATGTGAGTTCTGTTAACTGGTTGTAATATATGATAGTGCCTTTTTAGTTGTCATTAGTACGTCTACTGGTATACACTCGTTCATTACTTGAATAGGTTTTAACTACTAATTATGTTTAAGCACACCCAGCAATTTCTTCTTCTTCTAAATGATCCATGTAAAGAAGGGTAATTACTTTTATCGATGAAGTGCGGTATGCCTTGAGGAGGTAAGATATGTTTCGAATGAGCCACTAGTGTACCGTTGATCGGAAAATAACTAACTTAAATAATAGCAGAAGTCGATGTAGTAGTAACATATACTGCATCCATAAATTGGTATTTTTAGGATATTTATAGCCCATAAAATGGCTAATGAGATGTGCTGGTGAGGGGCAATTACAGGTTTTCCATTTTCCAAAGATTGTATATATTCACCAACACATTACTAGATTTCATATTTAATTTGTAGCACAATCCTAGAATAAAGATGTCATCTGATCCCACACTGGTAAAGAGTTTGAGAATGACGGCCCCGTAAGAAGCCGCAGCGAACCTGACCTAAGTTTACTGAATGTTGATTGGGTAAATTATATTTGTTAAACACCATAATCTATAAATAAATAAATTAAAAAAAAAAAAGACAGAGGACTTGGGTAAGATGGACGAACTTGACCTAAGTTTGAGTTAGACTCGTAGGTTGAGACTCAGCACGTCACCTCTAACGTGGGCACATACACATACGGATCTAGACGGCCAAATCCAGTATAAGTAGCGAAGTGGTGCAATGAGTTAAAGGCTAAAATCCCACAAAAAAGCCCAACTACGAGGAATGTGTATCAACTTCGATGGTGAGAGACATCGCGCCATCCTATAATGGGAGTACAATATAAAATCTCTTCTGTCATGTGGAGTAAAATTGTCTAACAACTATTAGAAAATGTCCAACATTGAAATTCTGACCTTTACACTTATTATATATGGATGTTATATAATGGTTACTTGTGGTTAAGGTTTTGAGCTATGTTGCATAAGATTGATGCATATATATATATATATATATCTTTCTTGGTGAAGGATAATGCTTGTGGATCATTTTAAATCATTTTTTAACGAGAATTCCGAATGCAATTAATTCTCATAAAATAGCATGAATCATTTTTTCATATAAATTCTTATTATATATATATATATATATATATATAATAAGAATTTATAAAAAAAAATGATTCATGCTATTTTATGAGAATTAATTGCATTCGGAATTCTCGTTAAAAAATGATTTAAAATGATCCACAAGCATTATCCTTCACCAAGAAAGTTATCTTTATGATTTTGAGATATTCTCTGCAAGCCTTGCTAAGTATGATTATTTAATTATTTTTTATTTAAGATAATTTATGAATAGAAGAAATCAGAATGATGTACCACCAATCGTTTGTATTTTATTTTTAACTAGCTGGTTCGATCTTTTGTCGTAAGAAGATGCAAGTGATCCACAAAGTATTTTTGAAAATAAAATGTTGGTTCGATAATTATGTTTTATTTTTTGATAGAGAAGATTACAAACGGTATGATTTTCTCGATATTCCAGTAAGACGGGTGAAACAGTGCTTCTGTTCCACCATTTTGGGAGTAAATGTATTCGAGCAAGTTTTACAATATGGCCCGACTCATAATAGTACTTCCTATGAGCCCGACGATCTCCGATAGACTGATTGGACTTTGAATTACAAGTGTTACCATCAACGAGGCACAAATTTTGGTTTGTGAGAACCCAAGCTTTTTACAATAGAGCCCAATCCCGGACTCCACCATCAACTCGCAAAACACAAAAAGGATCGGCTCAATCATACTTGGAAATCGGCCAACTCCTAATCAATTTTGGAAAGGAGAGACACGAGGTGGGGTGAGTGAGTTGCGGCAAAGGAGTCGATGATTATTTTTTTTGAGCAATGGAAAAGAGGGAAGCTAAATTTTAAAGTTGACAATTTGGCAAAGGAGAGACTTTTGGGTGTAGTTAGTAGGTCTGATCCCTCACTCGAGTTCACAAGTCTGTAGTACCCAATGCTTCACAATCTTAACAGTAACCTCATCGTACTCTTCTTAACAACGAGGGGAGGGGGTTGTTTTTGTCTAAGATGTCAGAGAGAACAGGAGATGCAGCCAAAACTATTCATCAACCACCAACACAAGCTGAAGCTGTCCGACGACGTCAAACCTTTCGATATGTGGGATGGGTCAATACGTCAGCTTGCCACCGTCGGAGGTGATGGGCTCACAGCAACGTTCGTCGGTGTTTCTTATAGTTCCAATGTAAACTCAAATTACAGCACCCTTCTCTTTCGATTGCTTTACAGCTTTACACCAACTTACCAATACTCACTCACCAAAGAAATGAGGAACGCATAGCCTGTTGGTTTTGATTCCTTTTCTTCTCTAGGTCAGACTCTCGGTATCTTAATTGCAAGTGATTACGTTTCTTCCGTGGCTGCAAAGCAAAAAGACAACAACAGAGATAGCTAAGTTTGCCATGGATAAAAGAGAATCAAGTTTGTAAATATTAAGAGAATAGGAAAGGCTGTAGCACCAGATTACTGCCTCCTGCAACATTGTGACATCTTTGTATGGAGCCTTGAAAATAAGAAAAGCTATAGAAACTTGAAATGCCTAACACAAGTTCTTCCAGAATCAACAACTTCACTAGAAGAAAAAAGGATTTCTTTCATAAGTTTGATCTGCCGTCATATGCATATGCTTGTTACTAAAAAACATTTGGAAGGGAAACATACAAATATTATATGTAAGAAATTGATAATTTACCAGACTAGTTTTCTACCGGTTTATGCCAAATGATTTACCAATTCATACCACCTAGTATCGCCCAAAACAAATAATAAAATAAAATACTGTTCGATACTAGACCATATGATTCAATGTTTGCTCTCAATTGGACTTGTAAATATTGGTTGGTACACACCATACCATACTGTAGGTATTTTAGACCATTAATTTATGTGCAGTAATGACTGGGTCAAAAGATGGAATCACCTATCAGAAGCAAAGTGTCAAACATGTAGACTTGCAGATAATTCCTTGGAAAAGCATCATAATTTTTACTAAACATGACAAAGGATCAATGACTTCTAGGTTCGAAAAACAAATATATTTTTTATCAGATTGAAAGGATAATATTTCTATTGAAGGCACCATAGAAAGAATACTTAATCAAAAACTTTGAGAATTGATACATTCTAAATTTGCACATCAGTGAAATCCAAGAACTTGATTTTGTTTCAATGATCAGGACTGTACAAGTCTCTCTGTGTGATTGTACAAGAACTTGATTTTGTTTCAATGACCATGATTGTACAAGTCTCTGTATGATATAAAGACCAAAATTGGAGGTCCTCCATTGGAAAGGCCATCAACCTTACACCTGCCATCCTAGCAACTTCTATCCTTGTAATATACAAAGGTTGTATTCATTCATCACTCTAGGCAAGAATATAAAGAGTCCTCACATTTTTATCCTCATTGTGTCTTTTCCCTACATGGCTTAAATTATGATACAAGGCATGGCTGACTTCCATATCCCATATAAAAATGTAACTATTGAAGTTTTGATCTACAGATTGAAAAGCATGATGTCCCAAGGGATACATGAGTATGTTTACAAGAAGTAATAGTACATCGAAACATACCATGGTAATGTTGAGAGGGAGAGAGGGAAGGAAGAAGGAAGAAGAGGAAAGGAGTCGGCGTTGGAGGAAGAGAAGATGTGCGGAAGCAGTCGACAAGAGATGGGCACACGAACAACGGGAGTGGAGAGAATACATTGGTGAGGAGTTGCAAGTTGCAACTCCTCAGTTTTAGGCAGTTTAAAAAGACTAATTTTTAAACGGACCAAACCAATCTGCAGGTTTTAAAAACCTTGGCTTTTAAATGGTTTTCTAAATCTACATACTTTTAAATGTTCTTTTTTTTTGCTGTCACTCTACTTTGTTATCCATCCTGCTAAGCAAGCTACCACCAAACTTGGTATACTTAAACTTGAGCCACCAAGTTGCAAATTTATGCATGAGCCACCAAGTTACAAACCTATGCACTTATACCGCTTATAGTAGCCAACATTTTTAATCATTTAACACTTTCAGAGTTATAAGCTACAACTTCCTCTGTTTTATAAGTTGCATCTTTCTTTCTATGCTCTATGGCTAGATGTTGCTATTATTAGTGACTTTCAAAGACCCTTCCACTTTTTACCATAGAGCTATCGATCAATTCATAAAGTTGATAAATCCCAAAAATCAAGATTGTTATGATAATAAATTCTTTAATTATAACTAAATGCCTGAGCCTTTGGAAGAGTCTTCGGAAGTCACTAATAATAACAGCACCTGGTCATATAGATCAGAGCAAGATACCACCTAATCATTTAAACAAAGGAAGATGCAGCTTATAACCTTATCCCATCATGTAGTCTAAGTCTCAAATGATAAAAAATATTGTTTATATAATGTGCATAGATTAACTTAGTGGCTCAAGTTTAAGTAAAACAAATTTGGTGGTTACCTGCTTAACGGGATGTCAAAGCAATGTTAAGATGATAAAAACTCAAAAGATGATAAAAACTCATGTAACTTTTTAAGGCTTGCAAACATTAAGATCAGAAAACCAAGGTTTCTTCTAACCATGCATATAAAATCAAATATCACATGGGCATATAGTGTCGCAGCATATTTGCTAGATATGACCAAGATCGATATAGCATTGACATCGGAATCAGCTAGCGACAATATAACCAAGATTGGTAGGATTGGATCACAAAGATCAGAATCTGCCTCAGGAAGAACTTTCAAATTTTAAAATATAAAAAAGGATAAAGTGTAAAATACTTAAATATTCTTTTACCTACATATCTATCTAAGAAAATGAAATTGAAGTGTAAAAGATTAAAAATGTATAATAGATATCAATAAAGTAATAAAAGATTCATTCTCATTATGCCTCTGATTCTTCTCTAATTACTATGAGATAGAAATATTAGGCAATGCAAAAATAAACAAAAAAGAGTTTCATTCAAAGCAAGTGCATGTGGAATATGATATTCATTATGAATCATTACATATCCCTTCTCTGTCAGGTTTACTCCCCTTTATTTTCCAGATATCTTTTCATCTCTATTTTAACTAATAGCAAACAATGAATATATAGTAAAATATGACAAATATGATGGCCACAATAAATGCAAAACACAACAGTAGTGTCTCTTCTAATTCATATAGTCATAAGAGTTTTTTCTTTTGATTCTTTTGTTTCTTCCCTCTTCTCCTTCCACTCCTTACCTTCTTTTTCTCTGTTTTTTTAATACCTAATATTGACCAAAATCAGTTCACATTGATTAATATATTCTAGTTGAATTTGACCATGTTTTTGGCTACAAGGCAGAAAAATCATCTACTATTAAATCAGTCTTAGACAATATTGAAAAGGAAGGACATACTTGGACCGGCCGATGAAATAAACTGTGATGGCTACGGTGTAAACGTTGTAGGACAACATGTTAAAGAATCTCTGGAAATATATAACCAAAAAAAAAATTAAAACTTAAGAAGGGCATAAATGCTGCCTATGCTTACTCTCTTCCGACACACCACGTCAACACTTCAATTCTTTGACACGTCATATTCACACCTCAACCTCATTCGACTGACATGGCATGTAGGCCCAAAGCCTATGTGGTAGCCAACGTTGTGCCAACAAGGAGGTCAATTTAGCCCTGTGTAATTGGCTACGTAATACTTACGAGAAGCTAACTCAACCGACCTTTCTTAGTCTTTTCGAGTTCGGTTCTGCACAATTGCACTTATGGTAGAACAATATGCATAACCGTCCCTAGAACTAACCACGACTTTCAACTCAATGGTCGCATACCACACTATAAAAGGGCTCTCAAGTATGTCATCAGATATCTTATTCACTCTAATACTATTGTGTTTCTATATATTCAACATTTAACTAAATCCTCTAAAAGATAACTTAAGCATCAAAGGGGCCTTGTTGGGCATGCCCTCAATGCAGTTTTGTAGGGTCTCGGCTCAGTCTCTTTTTCCACCAAACACCACTCCATCTTGAGACAAATGCAGAAAAGGACATCGACCGGCTTCGAAGCAGACTTCGAATCAACATCCACATTGAACAACTAAAATCTGACTTAATAATATGCTAGTACATATCATGTTGGTGTGAAGGGAGGCGGGGAGGGAAGGAGGAGAAAGAGAAAGGAAAGAAAAGGAGGGTGGTGATGAAGGAGGAAAGGAGTAGGAGGAGGAGA
The DNA here is from genome assembly GCA_001649415.1 of Musa itinerans. Classification (NCBI taxonomy): domain Eukaryota; kingdom Viridiplantae; phylum Streptophyta; class Magnoliopsida; order Zingiberales; family Musaceae; genus Musa; species Musa itinerans. The sequence goes on along the minus strand of LVTN01000596.1, from coordinate 69,361 downwards.
AGGAAATTTTTTTACAAAGGCGGGAGGTGAGTTGGAGTTAGGCATCACAAGGGGTAACAAAGGGGTCAAACACAAGAGAGACCTAGAGAAGGGAGAGACGTCTTTCACCCTTAAAAGATTATTAAAAGACTGAACTGGACCAAATCGCTCAAAAAAAGCTGGTCCATGTTTCGGTTAGTTATTGGACTGATAAATATCACCTAGTATAGAACGGTCTAGGTGGTATCTAGAACCATAAGTCTTGTTACCAATTATGGATGCATGATCCATCTCAAATGTTTTATATTCTTCATTTTTATATAGAATAATAAGAACAATTTATAGGAAGCTAATTATTATAGACAACTATTATGATTTTGATACTTCAAGTATCATAATTTCTTCATGTTCAACTCAAAATAGGAAGTTGTTATACACAGCACACTTCAGTACTACCAGATTACTTTTCTACACTTAGTCAATATGAATACTTCTCATATCATTTATATTGAACACAACAGTTAAGCCCATGAAATAAAGTTATCATTGCAATGCAAACATAATCAGATGATTTCCAACCAAAACCCCATATGGATATAAAGAAAATCTGATCCAATGATGAATTTCAATTTCATTTGCTGTCATATTATACTATAATTGTCCTTCCCATCTTAGGTGGTAGCCGAAACAGAGATTTGCCATCTCCATCAAGATTCCAGCAGAATAAGTTAAGAACCAACAGCAGAATAAGCGAAGAACTAACAGAGAGATGCCTGATATCACCCTTTCAGTTAAGATATTTCTGCAACTCCACTAGAAATTTGAAAAATGAAAATCCAAATCAAACATACTCATTCACTCATTTCACATAAATTCTGCAAACCACCATCAATTTATTTTGCTCACACAACCTATGATCAAGTTAGAGTAAAAATCAACAATGGGTTCATCCACAAAAACACCTTTTCCATGTAATATGTCCAAAGCCAAATAACGTTCTTCCCTGCCAAGCTATCAAGATTCCAACATTCCTGCAAAAATAGTCTGACTTTAGGATACGACAGATGGCACACTATTTCATCCTCACAGCATCGAACAAGCTGTGATGAGACCAATTTGGTGAACTTAAAAGGAGTCAACCTTTTGCTAGTGGTGAGACACTCACCTGCAGTAGACAAAAATGGGACCATTCTAGTATGTCAAGTACTAATTTGTTTCTTCTTTCTGTGGTTGTGGCAACAACTTGATCACAGTTAAAAAAAACCAGTGTTGCAATCCTCAAAAAGGTATCATTCATCAATCGTTTTATTGTCCAAGAGACCCATTGAAATTATTCTAAGCAACATTATGTATTACAAACAGTAGAAGGAGGTTTTGTTAAAGGCAAAAGTAACTTCTTCACCCTTTCTAAGGGAATATTAAAGGCTAAAGTTATTACTTGAGGGAATATGAAAAACTTTTAAAGCTTAAGAAAATTATAATTTGTCGCAAACTCCTTCTACTGTTTGTAATACATAATGTTGCTTAGAATAATTTCAATGGGTCTCTTGGACAATAAAAATGACTGACAGAATTTTGATTTCAACCATTCCAAGTAATATAAGTTAGGGGAGAATCTAGCCCTGAATACTAAGACAACGATGATTTCTATCATAGCAGAGTGAACCGCATCAGAGTCAGAATTCCAAAAAATAAGAATCAACAATTTCACCAGAGAACACAAATCAACAAAAGATAAAAGCAGGGATCAGAGAGAAACCTCGGCAACGTGGTCAACCTATAGGTAGCGGGCCGATGTCGCCGGCCCTGAGACCCCGGGCGATCTCGTCGGCGACCATCAAACACGCAGAGACCCAACCATTGAGTACCGCCCATACCACGCTCATGAAGTAAATGACCAAGCTCCACCGCATGGCCAGATTTGTCTGGCAAATCGAAACCCTAACTTCCTCCTCTCTTCCTTTCTTGGTCATAAGATTACCGGATTAAACCATCAAATCCCAATCCCGAAACCAAGTTCATCATCAGAACAACAGAAAGGAAAACTCATCACTTACCCGAAAAAGATAGGTTAAGGCTTGTACTGCAACATCAACACTTGCAGCCTAAAATCCGATCAAGAAGTCGAAGGCAGAAGAGTCGCCCTTTTCCCCCTTTGCTGTCTTTTCAGGTGGGCCAAATAATTATGAGGAAGATCACAATAACTTCAAGAATTCCATGGGAGGGTAGTACTTTAACGAAAGCCAAGAACAGGGAGGATTCTTCGGGGGAAGATTGCTGGAACAAGCAGGCAGTAAATGGCTATTATTTCTCGATTGATTCCAGTTTCCGGAGCCGATGATTTTGACTTTGCACCGACCGCGATCAGCCAACACTGTCGGTGGAGTCGTCCGTGCGATATCGATCGGAGGGTTTTGATGTTGTTTATGCACCGACCGCGATCAGCCAACACCTTTTTTATTCTGCGTTGGGTTGCGTCTCAAGATATTCGGGTTAAATTATCTCAAGCGTAATTAATCAGATTTAATATAATGTAGGGAACACTACGATGATTAAATTGGAGTAATGATAGATATGGTTAACTATGGTTAGCAGTGGTCCCTATATTTTAAAAAATAACATTGGATTTCTATATGTAAGGTACCCTCGTCAATATCTACTATAGCAAGTCTTACTCCATTGCCCACGTTGAGATTTATCTTGTCTCTCGCCAATCTCTTAGGTTTTGCCAGAACCTACAACGAATTACAAACATGATAAGCACTATCAATACCCAATACCCATATGTTATCACAAGAGTCTGACAAATAGAGACCGATCATAAATGTATCTGAAGCTTCTTTAAGCTTTTGTTTCACCCTCTCTATAAGGTACTATTTGTAGTTCCTCTTTCAGTGCTCATCTTTGTCATAGTAGAAGCATTGACCTTTGTCCTTTGTCGGGTCTTTCTTAACAACATTTATTTTACCCGATCTGCCCTTGCCTTTGCCCTTCTTAAAGGACTTTTCTACTTTCCTTTTCTTTCTGGTCTCATTAGTATAGAGAACTAGCTTCTCTTTCTTAATAGTGCTCTCTATCTCCCTCAACATATCGAGGAGCTTAGGGAGAGTCACATCAAGCTTGTTCATATTAAAATTCATTATGAACTATGAAAAGGAATCTAGTAGGGACTGAAGTACAAAATCCACATACAAGTTATCCTCTAGGACTATTCCTAGACTTGTGAGTTTCTTTATTCACTCAATTATCTTTATGACATAGTTCTGAACCAGTGTCACCTCAGTCATCCTAGCGCAGAATAGGCTCTTGGATATCTCATATCGCTGAGTCCTTCCCTATTCCTCAAACAGTTTACGGACATGTAAGAGAATGGATCTGACATCTATTTTTTCATGTTGTCTTTGTAACTCAAGAGTCATGGAGCCCAAAATTTAACATTGAGCAAGAGTGGAGTCATCTATGTACTTCACATAGCGAGTAATTTTATCCTCGCTTGCCCCTTCCTCGGGCGTAGGCATCATCACTATATCAAGGACGTACGTAATTTTCTCCGCTGTGAGAATAATTCTAAGTTACGGAGTCAATCCGTATAATTCGGACCAGTGAGGCAGTTGACATCAAGTATGCCACGTAAGGGATTTGAAAGCGATATTTTCTGAAAATAAAGATGTAGTAGAAATAAATAATATGCAGATTTTATAAAAAAATAAACAATCAAGATATATACTTCTATCTTAATATACTCCCACTATTTTACTGGCGAGTCACGCGACACCCTTAACACGTGAAACAAAAGTCTCCAACAGACTTCTAGTGAGGATCCGGATCCAATCAACGTCTTAGTGTAACCTCGAGTGACTCGACCAATCACACTAAGCCCAAAAGGTAGGCAACTCTTGCCAATCGCAACTCCTTGTGATACCCGTCCTGTTCGACCTCCGAACTACCATGGTCTCAAGGGACTCGACCAACCATGATGTGCGGTTAAGTCAACACCATCATTGCAAGATGAGTCTTATTCGATGATATGCCCTCGAGAGACTCGACTAAACATACTATGTCCTCGGGTCACTAGTAACATCTCTATGTCATAGGCAAGATAGTGAATAGTGATATAGATGAGTCTTGAGGGACTCGACCAACTCAACCTACATCGAGAATTGGTCTCTACCTATAACGATAGAATGCCACATGGGTCAATCTAATTGTCTCACGTTTACTGACTTAATATTATCGAGAGAGGGGATTTTGATTTGGCCTCCTAATATAACATGTCACACACATACATATTTAATATATATCTACATCATATGCAAATATATATACATATCTAGTATGTGTACAAGCAATCACACATCACATGAGCAATCACACTAGATTATCACAGACCACAACTTAATATGATCAGGCCCGAGCTAGTGGATTTAATCACTCACATCAAGATCTATGTGTGTAATAAGACCCTAAGGTCTTATCGAAAAGGAAAGAAGAGAAAAGGGGATGCTCTGATACCAAATAACAAGACCCTAAGGTCTTATCGTGGAAGAAATAGGAGAAAAGAGAATGATCGCTTCGAGGGGATCGGCCTCCTTGATTACTTTAAGGGGATCAACCTCCTAGGGTTTATCCATAGATTGGAATAATATTTGATTGATTGATTTGCGAAAAGAAAATGTTACATCACTATTTATAGAGTTCCACCCAGATTCCACCAGGACTTAGACTCTAATAATAAATAAATATTAAATAAACCTCTACTCGACTCTAACTAAACTAAATAGATTCAATAAACAATTGAACTAAATAGACTCAAAAAATATTATTTAAAAGCTCAGAAAAAGGGTCCTAACAATTCCTCTCTCTTCAAATCAACCTTATCCTCAAGGCTGAGCAGTATCAAACTCGAGGAGCTTCTCTTTCAGCACTTCAATCATATGCTATCTGCAACGCATCACAACCCGTTGATCAAGTAAGTATGGTCTCTACTTTTTAACAGTGTAAGCAACAGGTCAATCTTTCAGTGTAGTAATCATTGCAAGAAACTCCTGACCTTGTATAATCAATTTTATCTATGAACATTTGCTATCACAAGTTAAAATACATTCATCAGTGATCTTTACTTTGAATCTGTCATAGCCTTCAATGTGGTAAGCTAATCGGGCTGCAACTTTTCTGTCCATAAAATTATTAGTGCTGCACGTATCAATCAAAACAGTGACAGGTTGATGCTTTAAAGTTTTTCTGATTTTCATAGTTTGTGGGTTAGTGTAGCCAATCGATGCATGCATTGTATGTGTGATGGCTTTAATATCTTCATCAGTTTCCACACCTTCATGATCGGAGTCCAACTCTTCTGCTTCCGGTTACTCCTTGATCGGCTCAATCATCAAAAGTTTTTCCTGTTTGCATCGGTGCTCCTTACTCCACTTTTCATCGCAATTCCAGTACAAACCCTTCGCTGATCTTTCTTTAAGTTCTTCTCGAGTTAGTCTGCAAGTGATAGGATTTCGATTGGGAGTAGATGGGGTGTGCTGTTTACTGATCCCCTATTTATTGACACCTCTATTTCGATGATATTCAATGCTGATTTTTTCGTCATGCACGCATGCAAATGAAATCGCAGCTATCATGGTGCGAGGTTGATGAGCCTTAACTTCACACTGAATCTCTGGAAGAAGCCCTTCAATAAATGTATCCAGAAGTTGTCGTTCCGACCAATCTCTAGTTTGATTTGACAATCTTTCAAACTTGCTATGATATTCCAACACTATAGAAGTCTGACGAATTTTGGCGAGTTGCCCATCAACATTCTCGTATTCAGATAGTCCAAAGCGAATAACAAGTCTTCTCTTAAATTGCTCCTACGAGGAGATTCCGTGGCAAGTTTTATACCAATCATACCACTGGATTGCATCTCCCTCTAGTTGGATTGAGGCTATTTTTTCTGGAGTTCTGTGAAAACGAAAATTTTTTTCTGCCCTAGAGATCTAATTAGTTAGATCTCCATCTTCCCATCTTGAAAATTCTACCTTCATGTGTTTATAGTTTGTGTCACAGTCTTGGGGCCCTTTTCTTGTATTTCTAGATCTGTGCAACGTACATCTTGTTGAAATTTGCTGAGGCTCTTTTTGAAATCACTAAGTGTTTCTTGTAGTCGATTCTCAATTCTGATTTCCAATGTTTCTATTTGTGCTTTCACTGAGTTATCGATGGCCATTACGTAAGACTGCAAATTTGTAGTCTCAACTCCTGTTTTTGGTGTTAGGACTAGGGCATCAATCACTTCCCTATTCGGTGCTGCTGTTGTGACGCAATCGGTGGCAGCAATGTGGGGATGAATGGTTGCTACGAGGATGCGGGGATGTAGCTGCGGTCGTTGCGTGGGAGGCAACGATGTTTGTTGCAGTCACTGCGTGGAGGGATCGTTGTTGCTGAGGGCTGGGAGGCAGCGATGGTGGTGCGGCTGGGGGTAGCACCGCCAAGGGCTCACCACTGTGGTGGCTGCGACGGTGCGGATGGAAGGTAGCGTTGCTTTGTCTCTGTCGCACTGTAGAAAGAGGCGCTGGTGAGAGGCAGCGATGCTTGTTGCAATCGTTGCGTGGAGGGATCGCTATTACTGAGGGCTGGGAGGCAGCGATGGTAGTGCGGTTGAGGGCAGCGCCACCAAGGGCTCGCCGCTGCAGTGGCTGCGACGGAGAAAGAGTTGCTGCCTTGTGTTTTTGTCACTGCGTGAGATGAGAGCGCCGAGGCTGAAAGGCGATGGTTGCGACTGTTGTGACCAAAGGAAGCGTTCACCCGGCAGCCGGGTTGAGGCTACAGTGATGGCAACTGACAACTGCAGCAGCGGAGGCACAAAAGAGGGATGTGGTGTTGAAGCGGCCGGGGTTGAGATTGCAGTGGTGGCAACCGGCGGCTGCGGCACCGATGCAGAGCAAGGGGGCTACGGCAATGGTGCAGAGCAAGGGGGTTGAGGCTGCGGCAATGATGCAGAGCAAGGGGGTTGAGGCTGCGGCAATGATGCAGAGCAAGGGGGTTGAGGTATTGAAATAGCCGGGGTTGAGGCTGCGGTGGAGAAAAGGAATCAGTGGCAAACGTCGCCGGCCGGGAAGTAGCGGCGACGGTGGCAAGGGGGCTGCGTCAATGGTGCAGACCAAGGGGGTTGAGGTTGCGGCAATGATGCAGAGGTGCGGCGGGCTGCAGCAGGGGTGCGGGATGCCGGGAAGCAGGGGCGGCGGTGCTAGAGAGGAGGAGGTTGGTAGCCGGGGAGCAGCGGTGGCGGCAAGGATCGACGAGGGGGCTGTGACAACAGAGGGCTCTGTTTCTGTCGCACCGCAGAAGGAAAGGTTGTTGTCGGGGTTGAGAGGCAGCAGTGGCGGTGCGGCTGGGAGCAAGATCATCGAGGGCGAGGAGCAGAAAAGGAGCACCGAGGCTAGGCACTGCCAGGGGGTGGTCCGCTGGCCGGAAATAGCGTCGGCGGCCCTTTCTCGGTTGCCCTGTTTTGGTCGCCACGAGGAGGGGAGGTCGAGCGGCTGCGGCTGCTACCTAAGGGGAGGCGGGCGACGGTGGTGGCGCGGCTAGGAGCAGCGTCACCAACGATCGCCGAGGAGGGGAGGTCGAGCGGTTGCGGCTACAACCCAAGGGGAGTCGGGCGGCGGTGGAGAAGGAGGCAGCGGCGGCGGCTCGGGTGGGAGGCGACCGGCAGTGAATGAGCGACGGTGAGTGGCTGGGGCGCAGCGGTAGCGGTGGAGTCACCTTGCAGCGGCGGGCGGCGGTGGTGGCACGGCTAGGAGCAGCGTCACCAACGATCGCTGAGGAGGGGAGGTCGAGCGGCTGCGGCTACAACCCAAGGGGAGTCGGGCGGCGGTGGAGAAGGAGGCAGCGGTGGTGGCTCGGGTGGGAGCCGACCGGCAGTGAATGAGCGACGGTGAGTGGCCGGGCCGCAGCGGTAGCGATGGAGTCACCTTGCAGCGACGGGTGGCAGTGGGCTGGCCGAAAGCAGGGGTGCGTGGCTGCGGCTTATTATTATTATTATTATTATTTTTTTTTAAAAGATTAAGATAACTGAATTAAACAGACTCAAAAAACATTATTCAAAAATAGCGGTGGAGCAACGTCACCAACGATCATCGAGGAGGGGAGGTTGAGCAGCTGCGACTACAACCCAAGGGGAGTCGGGCGACGGTGGAGAAGGAGGCAACGGTGGTGGCTCGGGTGGGAGGCGACCGACAGTGAATGAGCGACGGTGAGTGGTCGGGACGCAGCGGTAGTAGTGAAGTCACCTTGGTGGCGATGGGCTGGCCGAAAGCAGGGGTGCGTGGCTACGGCTTCTTTTTATTATATTTTTTTTTTTAAGATTAAGATAACTGAACTAAACAGACTCAATAAACATTATTCAAAAGCTCAGAAAAAGAGTCCACGCTTTTGCTGCACCTCCTCATGTGATTACAACTTAATCATAGGCACGTAGGCCTAACAATACTGAGAAATAAAATGAAGGCTCGTAGGCCCCAATAATAATAATCACAAGTACACACATCACAATATCCATAATCATCCATCCACATATCATACATCACATGTAAATATTATTATGTAAGACTACATAATAATAATAATAATAATCAATTAAACTTTTTAATTAATTAATATTTTTTGAAATCAAGGATATGTAAGAAATTTTTTGAATTATGAGGGGTATTTTGATAATTTAGACAAGAGGATAGAATTAGAATTTCTCAAATTCATAGGGGCAAAAATTATCTTTTTGCCCAAAACCTTAACCCTCTCCATCCCTACTGCTTGTTGCGGTCGCCGCCACCCTACCGAGGGCGGCCCTCTGCGGTGGGGGGCGAGTGTAGGGAAATCTAGGGGTGCGACATCACATATGCAGCGGAAGAACATTAAAAATAAAGTTTTCAATTTCCCAAAGATGTGTTCATCGTTGTGCGAAGATTAGTGTGTAAAAACCATGAAACTTAAAATTATGTATATTAAAGATTGTGTTACCTAGGGAGATCGTATATCCCTAAATCCCTACAGATCTCTAGGAGAGGGTGAAGGAGGTCAAGTGTCATTATCTCTAGCGGTGATCCACACAGCAGGGCTGTGATGATACTCATCAAAACTCCAAGCCTGCTATTTGAGGAGAAGGGGAGGAGAATAGGAGAGGCAACCTAAAAAGGCTCTAGCCTATGAACCATTGGTTCCCTCCTATTTATAGAGGTCCCCTGTCAACATAACCCTAATGGTCCCAACCCTATTGGGTATTAGATCTTCATGCAACTCTCGCCTTAGTCAGGGTCATTCGAATTGAGAAAGAGTTCTCTAGGAGAATCCGATTAGAGCGAGACTCAAGCAGAAACCGTATGTGTCTAACAGCACCATACCCGTTATATGATCTCTGGGATATTAGATGGATGATGGACTATAGATACATGGTAATTGAGGACAGACAGGCCTAATGGATTAAATTCCCTTGTATCGTCTAGGGACTGTGGCATAGTGGCTTAGTACGTCTGCAGTCAATGAGTCAAGTGAATTATTATATATATAATAATTCACTTGACTCATTGACTGCAGACGTACTAAGCCACTATGCCACAGTCCCTAGACGATACAAGGGAATTTAATCCATTAGGCCTGTCTGTCCTCAATTACCATGTATCTATAGTCCATCATCCATCTAATATCCCAGAGATCATATAACGGGTATGGTGCTGTTAGACACATACGGTTTCTGCTTGAGTCTCGCTCTAATCGGATTCTCCTAGAGAACTCTTTCTCAATTCGAATGACCCTGACTAAGGATTTATTTGAGCAAGAATATATGAGATATTCTTCTCATGACACCGAGAGTGGATGACCCTCTATCGATACTCAATAGTCCTCGTAAGGTTGGCTACCACTCTTGATGACCGGTTGTGCTAGATTTGGAACCTCCAAACCTATATGTCCGATATCAAAGAATGAAGTACTTAGATAGGACATCCTTGGTGTCTCAAGTCTATGGACTATATACACCATTGAGACTATGGAATAACTATCTAACAATAAGACATTATCAACCATCTAGCATTCCGTAAGCGGATCAATCGGTGAACTCATTCTCCAATGAGCACCTGTATTGTATCCCTAGTGTCCCCACATGAGCAACTATGAGACCAGCTACATCCATCATATGGATGGGTATACAAGCACACCAGTTTGTCCGGTTATCTCGATGTCCCTCTCGAGTAACCTATGACCGTGATTATTTAGGATTTGTGTTTAAAGGTGAATCGGTCTCATTATCGTGATCCCATCACGATTCGATTCACATTGCACAGATCCATGGACCTCACAATATATTCAAGCAACAAGCAATATAAAGTGATAAAATGTCAAATAATATAACGAGCAATAAGACTACGTGTCAAGTCATATATGTCATCACTCACGTGATTGGCTTGTATGGCACATATGACTAGCAATCTCCCACTTGACCTAAAGTCAATCATCTATGTGTCTGATCCCCATTAGACCCATATGATGCTCAAAGATAATATAAGACAATGGCTTTGTTCGTGGATCTGTGATGTTATCTTCAAATGAAACTCTTCTACTACTACATCTCCTTGGGTCACGATCTCTCTAATCAGGTGGAACCTCCCTCGAAGAAAACTTTCGATGAGACCTGGGTTCCTTTATTTAAGAAATCGCCCCATTGTTGTCATAATGTAAGGGAATCAGCTCCTCGCTGCCCGGCATGACTCCCAAAACCTGTGATGAACTTTTTCATCCAGACTCCCTCCTTTGTTGCCTTTGCTGCAGTAATGTACTCCGTCTCTATGGTTGAGTCAGCAGTAATATCTTGTTTGGAACTCTTTCAGCATATTGCTCCTTCATTCAGGGTGTACACATACCCCGAATTCGACTTACTATCATCGACATCGGATATCCTTAGTCCTTCTCAAGTACTTATGGATACACTTTACTGCTTTCCAATGCTCCAAGCTTGGATCCATATGATATCTGCTCATGACACTCAGAGCATGTGCTATATCAGGCCTGGTACATAGCATAACATACATAATATACTCTATTACTTAGGCATAGGGTATCATATCCATGTTTGCCCTTTCTTCAGGAGTTTTTGGGGACATACTCATAGAAAGCGATATCCCATGTCTCATCGATATAAGAACTGTCTTGGAATTTTCCATGCCAAACCTTTTGACAATAGTATCTACGTACTTGGATTGGGACAAGCCAAGCATCATCTTGGATTTATCTCTATATATCCGAATCCCTAAGATATAGGATGCTTCCCCTAAGTCCATGGAGAAGTGTCTAGATAACTAAGCCTTTACTGTTGATAGAATTCCTACATCATTCCTAATGATCAAGATGTTATCCACATATAACACCAAGAAAGTGATAGCGCTCTCACTTACCTTTATGTATATACAAGTCTCATCTTCGTTCTTAACGAAGTCATAAGATTTGATTGCCTCATCAAATCTTATGTTCCAGCTTCGAAAAGCTTGCTTTAGTCCATAAATGGACCTAAGCAACCTACACACCTAATCTAGGCAATCCTTGAACACGAATCCCTCAAGCTGTATCATATACACCTCCTTCTCGAGGTTGCCATTGAGGAATGTGATTTTCACGTCCATGTGCCAAATCTCATAATCATAGTGTGCTGCAATAGCCAATAGAATTCGGATGGATTTTAGTATAGCTACGGGTGAGAAGGTTTCGTCATAGTCAACACCTTGCCTTTGACGATGCCCCTTAGCCACTAGCCTTGCTTTATAGGTACCTTTCCATCTACTCCGATCTTCTTCTTGAAGATCCACTTGCAACCGATGGGTACAATACCCTCGGGTGTATCAACTAGGTTCCAAACCTTATTGGAGTACATGAAATCCATTTCAGAATTCATGGCTTCTTACCACTTCCCGGAGTCTACACTCTTAATAGCCTCCTCGTAGGTTTGCAGATCAATATCCTCAACATCCTTTCCTTTAATATATCCCACATATCTCTCAGGAGGATGGGATACTCTGTCGGATCTACATAAATTCGAAACTTGTGTGCTAGGTACCTGAACAGACTCAAGCTATGGAGTGGTGCTTGACTAGGTTCTCCAACCTTGCTCAACTCTATCATGCTCTCATTGTCTTCACCAAGAATGTGTTCCTTCTCAAGGAATACTGCTCTCTTGGCTACAAAGACCTTTTGGTCCTCGGGATGATAGAAATAATACTCATAAGTTTCCTTGGGGTATCCCACAAACTTGCATCGCTCCGTCCTCGATTCCAACTTATTAGGGTTTTTTCCTTTAACATGGGCAAGACAGCCCTAAATCTTAACAATCTTAAGATCGAGATTTTTTCCTTTCCATATCTTATATAGCGTAGACACTACCGACTTAGTTAGAACTCTGTTCAGAAGGTAAGCTGCGGTCTTTGGTGCGTATCCCTAGAATGAGATGGGTAGATCAGCAAAACTCATTATGGACCGCACAATGTCTAAAAGTGTATGATTCCTCTTTTCAGATACACAATTAAGTTGAGGTATATATAAGGATATGTCCATTGGGATAGAATCCCATGGTCCTTGAGGAATTGGGTGAACTCTGTACTCAAGTACTTACCTTCTCGATCTGATCGAAGAGTCTTGATACTCATTCCAGTCTAGTTCTCCACTTCATTCTTATATTCTCTGAATTTTTCAAAGGTTTTGGACTTATATTTCATCAAGTACACATGTCTATACCTTTAGAAACCATCAGTAAAAGTAATAAAGTAGGAGTAACCACCTATGACATGAGTTGACATGGGTCCACATACATCACAATGTATCAGTTCTGGTAGCTTAGTGGCTCTCTCTAGTTCCATTAAGAGGAGAGTTGGTTAGTTTTCCACGAAGGCAAGACTCACAAGTTGCATATGACTTATAGTCGAATAGATCTAGATATCCATCTTTTAGCAACTTTTGGATCCTTCGCTCATGGATGTGACTTAGCCTACAATGCCATAGGTATGTACTGTTCACCTCATCTCGTTTCCTCTTGGGCACACTTACATTCATGATATGTGGAGTAATGTCTATCATAAACAAACCATTATGCAATATTTCTCTCGTGATAATCTCATCATCTAATAATATTGAACAACCATTATTCTCAAAAACTAATTTATATCTACTAACTGTCAAATATAAAATAGAAATAATATTTTTGATAATAGAATGAACAAGATAGCATGCATCCAATGCAATAATAGCTCCACCAAGCAGATGTAGGGTGACCTTGCTAACAGCTACTGTAATAACTCTTGCTCCATTGCCCATCTTGAGGTCCATCTCGCCTCTCGCCAATCTCTTAGGTCTTACTAGGACCTACAACGAATTACAAATATAATAAGCACTATAGGTATCCAATACCTATGTGTTATCATAAGAGTCTAACAAATGGAGAATGATCATGAATGTACCTGAAGCTTCTCAAAGCTTCTATTTCGCCCTCTCTGCAAGGTACTCTTTGTAGTTTCTCTTCTAGTGTCCATCTTTGCCGTAGTGGAAGCACTGACCTTTGTCCTTTGTTAGGTCTTTCTTAGCAACCTTTGCTTTACCCGGTCTGCCCTTGCCCTTGCCCTTCTTAAGGGACTTTTCTGCTTTCCTTTTCTTTATAGTCTTACCAGTATCGAGAACTAGCTTCTCTTTCTTGATAGTGCTTTCTGCCTCCCTCAACATATTGAGGAGCTCAGGGAGAGTCACCTCAAGCTTATTCATATTAAAATTAATTACGAACTGTAAAAAGGAATATGGTAGGGACTGAAGCACAAGATCCACACATAGGTTATCCTTTAGGACCATTCATAGACCTGTGAGTTTCTCTATCCACTCAATCATCTTTAGGACATGGTTCTAAACCAGTGTCCACTCAGTCATCCTAGCGCGGAAATGGTTCTTGGATATCTCATATCGTTGAGTCCTTCCCTATTCCTCAAATAGTTTGCAGACATGTAGGAGAATGGATCTAACATCCATCTTTTCATACTATCTCTATAACTCAGGAGTCATGGAGCCCAAACAGTAACACTAAGCAAGAGTGGAGTCATCCATGTACTTCACATAGCGAGCAAACTCATCCTCGCTTGCCCCTTCCTCGGGTGTAGGCATCACTGTATTAAGGACGTACGCGATTTTCTCCATCGTGAGAACAATTCTCAAGTTGCAGAGCCAATTTATATAATTTGGACCAGTGAGGCAGTTGACATTAAGTATTCCACGTAAGGAATTTGAAAGTGATATTTTCTGAAAATAAAGATACAACAAAAATAAATAACATGCAGATTTTATAAAAAATAAACAATCAAGATATGAAGTTCTATCTTAATCTGCTCCCACTATTTTACTGACAAGTCACGTAATACCCTCGGCACGTGAAACAAAATTTTCTGGTAGACTTCTAGTGGGAATCGGGATCCAATCAGCGTCTTAGTATAACCATGAGGGACTCGATCAATCACATTAAGCCCAAAAGGTAGGCAACTCTTGCCGATCACAACTCCTTGTGATTCCCATCCTATTCAGCCTCCAAACCACTATGGTCTCAAGGGACTCGACAAACCATGATGTGCGGTTAAGTCAACACCATCATTACAAGATGAGTCTGATTCGATGATATACCCTCGAGGGACTCAACCAATCATACCATTTCCTCAGGTCAGCGATGACATTTCTATATCATAGGCAAGATAGCGAATCGTGATATAGGTGAGCCTCGAGGGACTCGACCAACTCAACCTACATCGAGAATTGGTCCCTACCTATAACGATGGAAGGCCATGTAGGTCAATCTAATTGCCTCATATTTACCGACTTAATATTATCGAGAGAGGGGATTTTGATTTGGTCTCCTATTATGACATGTCATACACATATATATTTAATATATATCTACATCGCATGCAAATATATATACATATGTAATAGGTGTACAAGCAATCACATATCATATGAGCAATCACACCGGATGATCATGGACCACAACCTAATATGATCAGGCCCGAGCTAGTGGGCCTAGTCACTCACATCAAGATCTATGTGAGCTGTGATGCATCTCCATGCCTTATGATCAACCATCTCATCCTCATCGGTTCCGTCGGCATCTCGACGCATCTCTATGTATCGCGATCGTCCGTCTCGTAGGTCTCGCTATCGCTTCCACTCTCCTACTGCACCACCTCGTGTAATTACAACTTAATCATAGGTACACAGACCCGACAATAAATGAGAAATAAAATGGAAGCTCGTAGGCCCCAATAATAATAATCACAAGTACACACACATCACACGGTCCATGATCATCCGTCCACATATCATATATCATATGTAAATATTATTATGTAGGACTACTAGATAATAATAATTAATTAAACCTTTTAATTAATTAATATTTTTTGAAATCGGGGATATGTAAGGAATTTTTTGAATTATGATGGGCATTTTAGTAATTTGGATAAGAGGATAGAATTGGAATTTCTCAAATTCACAAGCGTAAAGTAATCTTTTTGTCCCAAACCCTAACCCTCCCTATCCCTGCTGCTTGCTATAGTCGCTGCCACCCTACCGACGACTGCCCTCTATGGTGGGGGACGGGGGCGCCGCCCATGCGGGTGACACTATGCTCGCGGGAGCAGTGCTTGCAGGCGTCATGCCTGCGGGTGGCACTGTGCCCGTGGGTGTAGTGCTTGCAAGCATCACGCCTGCGGGTGGCACCCCCTCTTGCGGGCGTTGTGCCGCCCATAGGTGCAGCCCTTGCGAGCAGGCCGTTCACACGCGACTCACCCTTGCCGACAGGTCGCTCGCGAGCGATGCCACCCATGTGGGCACAGTGCTCGCAAGTGGGGCAACCGCGGGCTGTCAGCCCCCCGTCGGCCGTAGGCCTACTGTAGGCGCAACGCCTGCACGTGCGCTGGCACTATGCTGCCTGCCTACAGCCGCCGCCCTTGCGGTTGCCGTTGCAGGCGGCTACACGCACGCATATGGTAGCAAGCTGCCATTTGCGAGGGCAACAAGGGTAGCAACAGTTGCTGCCCTTTCTCGCTTTTGCGTCAATGATTTTGACATCAAAAACTTCTCTAAAACACAACACACGTAGTTTAAAACCAATCTTTTACATGAACAACCTAGCTTTGATACCACTGTTAGGAAATCTTGGAGGGGGGGGGGCGACATCACATGCGCAGCGGAAGAACATTAAAAACAAAATCCCCAATTTCCCAAAGATGTATTCATCGTCGTGCGAAGTTTGGTGTGCAAAACCGTAAAATTTAAATCTACGTATATAAAAGATTGTGTTACCTAGGGAGATCATATATCTCTAAATCCCTGTAGATCTTTAGGAGAGGGTGAAGGAGGTCAAGTGTCCTCTTCTCTAACGGGTGATCCACATAGTAGGGCTATGATGATACTCCTCAAAACTCCAAGCCTAGGGAGATCGTATATCTCTATCCAAGGAGGAGAAGGGGAGATAAATAGGAGAGGCAACCCAAAAAGGCTCTAGCCTATGAACCATTGGTTCCCTCCTATCTATAGTGGTCCCTTGTCAACATAACCCTAATGGATCTAGCCTTATTGGGTATTGGATCTCCATCCAACTACCCAAGCCTCTCATATTAGTGGAAATCTATTCAATAATCTCTCATTGGCTATTATTGGATCTCATCTATAGGATCCAATAATTCAGGGGTTTCTTGGATATCCAATAAGATAGGGGCTCCGACGGATATCTCATATCCGAACCTCTACTCAACGCAATGCCTACCATATGTGTGTGACCCTCTTGGCCCAATATCGAGCTGGCCATGAGTCATACCTGTCAGAACTCCTTCTAGCTTAGTGAATTATTATCTCTATAATAATTCACTCGACTCATCGACTACGGACGTACTAGGCCACTACGCCGCAATCCCCAAACGAAGGGGAATCCAATCCATTGGTACTATTTGTCCTTAGTTACTATGTACCTATAGTCCTTCATGTTGAAAAATCTTGGAGGCGACATCACATGCGCAGTGGAAGAACAAGAAAACAAAATCCCCTATTCCCAAAGAGATGTTCGTCATCGTGCGAAGATTGGTACACAAAATCTGTGAAACTTAAAACTGCGTATAGAGTAGATTGTGTTACCTAGGGAGATCGTATATCCCTGTTTCCTTGCAGATCTTTAGGAGAGGGTGAAGGAGGTCAAGCGTCCTCCTCTCTAGCGGTGATCCACACGGCAAGGTTGCGACGACACTCCTCAAAACTCCAGGCCT
>LVTN01000596.1:33736-49330 GCA_001649415.1 Musa itinerans | reverse complement strand
ATATATATATATATATATATATGTCATTGCATGTTACCGCTACAAATTTAATCTGATATTAGATTAAATTGATTGATTTATAGGATTAGAAGAGTTGGCCACTATTCATGGAACCAGTCAAGTTAAGTTAATAGGTGTAAATCATAATAAGATGCAAATGAAGCAAGTGTTGCTTTCCTTAAGGTCTATGTATGAAGAAAAGTGAGAGAGCTAAAAAAACAGGCATTTTTGTAAAGAAAATAAACAATTACAATCACGTTTAAAGTTAATTGCAGATGCAATTGCTATCCCCCCCGGTTTGGTCTTGGCAACATGAGATGCAACCGGGCTTATTAGAATCTAACCACACATCAAATTCCTCTTAAAATAGTAAAATATATCAACTGTTAAACAAAGGAGCATATAGCATCGAGTGCAAAAAGATTGCTACGGTCCATTGTCACGTCAAAAAGAGTTATAATTTGGACCACGTACCGAGGTTGGCTAACCGGTTTTAGCCACCTTGTTGGTTTCCTTGTTGATATGATAGCTTCACAAGAGAGAGATGGGATTTGTACTGTAACACCGTAGTGACTGACATTAGCTGCACCAGTCTCCGCGATGATCATGTGAACCCCTTCCTTGGCAGCCCCTGTTTTGTTTTAAGTGCAAGAAATTCACATTATTAGACTATTCCGATTTTGCACATAATTCACATCAACATTTAATTTAGCATAAACATGAGGTGGTTTCTTCTTCCATCGAGTTAGCAGTTGACAAGATCCTATCCTATCCTATCCCCAGATTTAGGGGCAGGCAGAAGCATGGTTGTGGAAACTGGAACAGTCCTAGTCCTTCACGTTAGCCAATTAGCTACGAGGGCTCCTGGACTTGTACTTCTTCCTTGATCCAATCCCCCTCATTCCAAGTGTCTCTATCAGCAAAGTTGAGAGCTGCAAATGAAGTTTAGAAAGGAATCCTCCGTCAAATTCTTGAATGAGAAAGGGATCAGTTTAGAAACCACTTAGTTTCTTTTCCAGTAACTCTCGTTCGCATTGCAATTCAAGCGCTCGTATTCATATAACAGTTTGTTGCACAAAAAGTATCTGAGCTTACAAACAATTAGAACCAACCCGAAGTAACTGCAATTGAGATTCTACCATCTCCAAACATGGAGAGAGCACCGACATGCATGCAAATATGAAAGCAAAGAACAGATGGTAGTTTTGGTCACTTCTACTTCTTTTTGCCAGCTTTTCCGTCCTTCCTCCTCACAATTTCATCAGCATATTTGATACCTTTACCCTTGTATGGTTCGGGAGGCCTCCACTTCCTTACTGCAGCAGCAAACTCACCAATGGCACACTTGTCGTATCCGATGACGGCGATCCTAGTGTTGTCCTCCACCTTCACTTGCAAGCCATCAGGGATGGCCATCCTCACTGGATGGGAGAATCCAAGGTTCAGAACAAGAACCCTGCCCTCCAGCGTCGCCCGATATCCAACCCCAACTAATTGAAGTCGCTTTTCAAATCCTTTCGAGACCCCAACAACCATGTTATCTGTGAGAGTTCTGCGTTTCAAGAGGATATATGTGTAAGCCAAATCTAGCAGAGAACTTACCAATAACTACATTACTTCATAGAACAGATAAGCTTCTAGCCATAAGTAAAAACAAAGCAAATGATGTTATTTTACAATCACCATCCTTAATTATTCAAGGCCAACATTTTAGCATTTCTAATTTTTCTCTTTTTATAAAAGAAAATAGATTTTGAAAAAAAAAAAGTTCATCCAATAAAAATAAAATTGCTAGACTTCACAACTTAGTGGTGTGTACTGTTGTCACAGGTATGGATTATTGCTAATAAGATTACGATTGGCTATTAGAGATGGCCTGGTGGTAGAATAATAAACATTTTCATTCAAATAACAACTAGGTGTAGCTTCAACATAGTTAAAATGAAGAAAACTCATTTAAGATGGTATGTACATATTGAAAGAAAAACTATAAAATTTGTGATCAAATATTGCGACTGAAGAGACCTAAGAATATTTTCTTATAAACTATAAAAAAAAGAGATTTCTTTATTCTTGATTCAACTATGTTGCGCTAAATAAAAATCAATGGTGGGAGAAAATCTACATAGTCAACCTTAAATAACTGGGATACCGTGGCATGTTATTGTTTGTTTGTATCTCTTGAACAGATAGTTCTGAGATCTCTTATCACTAACTGTTAACGAATTGTCAAGTTAACTACCAATGATTTGGTTTTAAGGGCTTAAATTATTTAGACAAACTTAGATTGTTTACTTTAGATGGAAACTTATTAGTACAAAAGATGGGTTGAAAGGTCGCAAACCAAAAAATTCTTATTTTAAGATGTCATAAAGCACATTTGATGAGATCTTAAGAACTAAAAACATAAAGATTATTCTGCAGATTATATATTTATTTGTGACAGGATGAAACAAAAAACATGTATTAGCATATTTATGGATCCAGAAAATTCGTTTTGACCAATAAAACACTTCAAACAAATCTACACTTCAAGTTTGCACCTAAAATTAAAAGATCAGTAAAGATCTCAAAAACAGATTATATCAAACAGATTTAGATGGTCAACCAAGGTTGCATAGGTTTGACTGTGAAACTATTTAAAAGCAATTTTTTGAGGCAGAAAAAGAGGAATATCCCATCTCTTAGTTAAGAGAGTTAAGCCTTGTCTTACATCCTTCCCTAGTGTGTAGTTACTCTTGCTTTTGCTATATGAAAGCCCTTGCTTTCTTTAGTTTTGAAATAGTAAGGTGTATTGAGGTTTATCTTGAGCCCATAAAAAGATGTCATGTAAAAATTTTCTCCCATGCCTGAAAAAAAAGGAAAGATTAGCAGTGTAAAGATGTATTGTTCAACCACAAAGAACAACTGAATGGAAAATTTTTCCTTGGCAGTGATAAATATACGCCAGATTTGAAAAACCACTCAAAGCTTCGTGTTCATTCCCTCTTACCATGTCCCTTTATTCGTATTAAATATGTATTAGCCAAGCAACTTGATTCTTGTATACCAACAATAGTTTAAATTGTTTACATTTCGAATCTACGAAATCAATGAAGTGTCTAGTTTTTGTTGGTCATTTCTTCAAGCTCCCCTGTTAAGTTGCCTAGTATAATGTAATCTTGATATACTCATATTTAATGTGAAGAAGTAACACACCAACAATCAATTTTTATGTTGGCCTTCCCAATTATCACAAATTAAGTGGGAAGTCATTGACCTCTTAATAGGTTTTAAATTTTTAAAGTTCCAGCTTTGTGTGAGCAAACAACCAAAAGAAACCTCAATAGATAACAAATATGATTTCTCAATAGTTAGTGGGGAGTCTTAGAACAATGAGCGTCTCCCAGCCCCTCTCTATTTCTCCACCTCCGATACTCCACCTAAACCTCCAGAACCTGGAAAGGATTCGGAGAAGAGTACTTAGACGCCCCCTCGTCACACATCTTGGGCTTCTGTTTTATTGGCTTCTCCTGCATTCTCTTCTGCTAGCATTGGATGTCTGTTGCATCGATCCCTAATAGAGCATATTAAAGCCACTTTCACCAACTCGGTCTTCTTTGAGGAAGAGAAACTATAGTTATGGCATCGCCCTTGATCATCTTATTTAATGGGTTTTTTTTTTTCGTCGGTCTGTCATGGGCAAAATTATAAATAGGATGTTTGATGTAATGCTTGGTTCTCTCTATCTGCATAGCTAAGGTTCTCTCTAACCACATGAAACCTTATCTTCAGTGTCTCATCAGCTCTAATCAAATAGTCTTTCTTCCTAATCGTAGAATCCATGACAACATCCTTATTACACAAGAGGTTGTACAAATCATTTACTCAAAGGGTAAAAATCCTTTAGTCATGGTTAAAATTAATTTAGTAAAAGCTCTTGACTGTCTCTTATGGTCAACTATTTTTCATGTTCTCTCTGCTATGAATTTCCCTCATGAATTTCAAAACTGGATCCAACCTTATGTCTCCTCTCCATCTTTTGATTGTCTCATTAATGGCCAAATTTCTTCTCTCTTTACAAGTCACTGCGAAATTAGAAAAGGAGATCCTCTCTCTCCTTATCTTTGTATCCTGGTAGCATAAATTTTAACTCAACTTTTTGCTCAAGCTATTGAGTCAAACCATCTTTCTCCTTTCATGTTTGGTCCTAACTGCAGCATTAACCACATCGTGTACACTATGATATCCTCTTATGTTTTAGGGCTAATAGGAAGTATTGTTTGGCCATTCAATCCATTTTCCATACTCATGAATCACTCACCAACTAATGTATCAGTCTGTCCATGTCTGAAATTTACTTCCCCAAATCTACTCCTAGACACACTAGACTTGAAATATGCTCTTTCCTTGGCTTTAAGGAGGGATGTTTCCCCTTTAAGTATCTTGGTGCATCAATTGCACCATATATGATGACATTCTGCACAAAATTAAAGCTAAGCTTGCATCCTAGCAGTGTCATTACTTATCTCAAGCTGGTCATCTTGTTTTAATTAAGTCGAATTTGAATTCCATCCCAGTGCACACACAGAGTGTCAATTGGATGCTTGAGTCTGTGTTTCATAAGTTGGAAACTCCAACTAAAAACTTCCTCTGGCAGAAAGGCCCTGATACTAAAGGGTTTCACCTCATTAATTGGTCCACTATCACGAATTCTAAGGATGATGAGGGTCTCGCTGTTCATGATCTCCCTCTTTTTAAGTACACTTTACAAGCCTCCCAGATTGCTAGATTCCTTCATCATGACAATAGCCTTTAGTATTTTGTTCTTTCTACCAAATATGGCCCTATAAATCCTTGGTCCCCTCCCACCATTAAAAACTCTACTTGAAGTTGGCGCCTTTTTCTTCAAGATGTGATCAGCCTTAGGGTTGGTTTCCCTAAACAGATTGGAAATGGGTCTCAAACCAGTGATTTCTATGATCCATGGATTTTTGATTTACCATTGTTTTTAAAATTGACTTTTTTGGATGTTTCGACTTTGACGGAGGATACTACTGTGGAGACTCCCTTATCCAATTTGATAGCTAGGACACCCAATTGCTATCAATGAGGTTTGGCTAAGAGCTGGTTTCTCGTACTAACTCTATTGAAATTGCTCATTCACCCTGTGATGATTTATGGGCTTGGACTACTCATGTGCAAGGTAAGGCTATAGCTAAAGACGCTTATTTTTTTCTTAAACAGAAGGACTATGCCCCAGATTCCAGTTGGTATGGCTAGCATACTTTATGGAAGCTTCTTATTCTCCTAAAGTCCACTTGTTTTGTTGGAAACCCCTCCACAAGCGACTACCTACTACAAACAGACACCAGTGGCTGCAGATGCAACCCAATCAACACTGCCCATTATGCCACAATACTCCTGAAACCATCTCACACTTATCCTACGAATGCCACTACTCTATTCAAGTGTGGGATAGATGGTCTCATGTTTTCCCAACCCAGTTCCTCCTTAAAAAATCCTGGAATGTAGATGATTGGCTCTTAGAAG
This sequence comes from Musa itinerans, assembly GCA_001649415.1. Lineage (NCBI taxonomy): Eukaryota > Viridiplantae > Streptophyta > Magnoliopsida > Zingiberales > Musaceae > Musa > Musa itinerans. The sequence goes on along the minus strand of LVTN01000596.1, from coordinate 43,798 downwards.
GATCCACCCTTGACATTGGGAAGTTACTTCATGCTATCATTGAAATCCAACTCTGGTTTATCTAGAAAGCACGGAATTCCTCCCTGTTTACAGGATGACTACCCTCGATAACAGGGACTTGGTCCCAAGCACTCGTCTTTACTAGCCATTATGCTAGATCCACCCTACCTGAGGGCAACAAAATGAATAATTTTACGTGGGTTAAATGAAGTAAACCACCACTTGGTTGCGTTAAATTAAATACTGATAGTTCTTCTTCATTGCAGGAAGGAGGCCTTGGGTTCGTGATTCGTGACCAAGATGGCATTTGCAAATTTGCGAGACAACAACATATTCAAAACAAATCACCTATCCAGTATGAAGCATTGGCACTTCAGCTTGGTCTTCAAGCTACAACGATAGGTGAGCTCATAGCAGTGCAAATTGAATCTAACTCCTCAACTCTTTATGACATATTAACCAAGGACTTGACTCCCCCATAGTGTATTCGGACAAAGATCAGCAACATTAAAGCTCTTCTATCTCAACTATCATCATACACAATCTGCACTGTTTTCGTCAGTATAATCAAGCAGCCCATTGGACTGCATACAGTGCCTGTGGAAATAAATCTGCTTTTTGTGCGCAGATACCTTCCCCCCTAAAATATCTTCTATTCTGTACTCTGACCTCAAAAGGTCCTTTAGCAGATCTTTAAGGATCTAATAGAAGTCTTTTCTTGGAAAAAAAATGTTCCAGCTTTGCTTCTAAACTACTGTAATACCTACATTTTCACACACATAACTTGGTGACAAAAATTATTTGAACTGTTTATATATTATGGTGACATGAGTTATTTGCTTAGTGAATTGAACTGTGTAACGATTTTGTTTAAATAACCACCAGCAAACAATCATATCTTATGATTGGTCCTCATGTTCTTATTACATCAGTGCATTGTCAGGGTTATTTCCTGTCTAAACAAGAAAAAAAAAAAGTTGATGACATATAGTTTCATGCTATCAATTTAATACCATGAAGGATACAGACTAGTTGATACTTGATATATTTGACCATTACAAAACCAGCTAAATCAGACTCTCGGTAAGTATTTTCTAGGCGAATCAAGTTGAAAGTGGTCAAGACCACCTAATAAGTGAAAGAATTAGAATAAAGACTGACAGTGTTTCAAAAAATAGATTTAAACCATGCAAGAGACAATTATCAACAATGATTCTTATCATTCAATTGATAATAGAAGGTTTCAAGTTTTGGACCAAGACATGTATCAGTCCCTGGTTAGACTAGTATTGGTCCAGTATAGTGGCATATGGACACATGGTACACTGAGATAGCAATTGACACAGACCAATGAGAAAGAGGGATAGAAGAGGGAAAGAGGAGGAGGAGAAAGAAAGTAGGAGAAATAAAGAAGAAGACGGCTATGTGCATCATTGGAGGAGGGTGAGGTGGAGGCAGCTTTGACAATGGGACGAGGTGGACAACGTGGCAGAGGCAGAATTTACACTGTCCAAGTGAAGGAAAAATATAAGTTTTGTTTGAAGTAAAAGCTCTTTTTTACCATCTAAAATAGCCAACAGTTTTTGACAGCTGTCAGCAGCTGTTTTTGCCTATACAAATTCAAAAAGGAAAAAATTAAGAAAACCTGGTTTCAAAACTGGATTAAACCATGGCATATCATCAAGAAATGCCAATAATTCATAGTTCCCTATTTCCTTAGCAATTTATAGATTAGTTCAATCAAATCTATAACACCATACGAGAAAGAACTCTTTCACAATAAATTCTCAAAAAATGTACTTTCTTGTTTTTATTTTTATGCTAATATGTTTCTGTCAAGTCCCCTACAATGTGTATCTTGAATAACAAATTATGACCAGAAAGTGTATCAACATCTGCAACAATTTGTTGAAAAGACAGAACAAAAAGCAATTAGCTTATGATTGCATGTAAATGTCTATGTTAGGAGACATGATAATTTTTCACAAATTTGAACAAAAACTGCAAACAAAATACACCTGACATGCATATTGCCTTCCCCAAAAAAGACATAGACCAGGGAACTTATGCATACTAGCAACGATGCAAGACCATTCAATATTATCATACAGGAGGAATTAGATAACATAAACAGAAGGTATATTATCCTGCCATCCATCTCAAAATGTTACAAAATTCCAATTATATTAAAAAGACAAAGTGATTCACAAAAACAATCTAGTCTAGAATTTTAATGTGATACACAAGGTCTCATGTGACAATGTTTATGATTAGGATGCATCAAGGGTTGATATCGGCCAAAAAACAGTCAATTGTCACCAGTATAGTAAAATAACTCACCTGAAAAGCCCATGCATTTGATTGGCTCTTCTAGTTTCTACAGCCTTGGAGACCTTTAAAAATCCAGATTCATCTCTTTGAACTTTTACCTCACGTGGGTAAGTCCTTGAAAGTTCCCCAAGTGGACCTTTAACCTTCAAATCTTGCCCATCCAACGCAATGGTCACATTTGGAGGCACTTCAATTGGTCTCTTTCCAATCCTAGATTCCTTACATTCCACTGGCTTCCGCAGAAAATGAACCCTACTGAATGGAGCATCTGAAATACAAATCCTACTTCTATCACCGAGAAATGCAGAGTTCAAGTTGCTGAAGGATCAGAAGCAGGGACATTTAGTTAGCTTCTGTATTCATCAAATACAAGCAACTAAAATGCTAAACACCTTAAAGCACAACAAATACTTAAAACATTTTTGTCTTTAACCACAAAAATTAGCCAATGAAACTATGAATTTCAGCAAAATAGTGTATAATCAGGGTCTAAATAACGTGAGATAACCAATTGAACCAGAACTCATAAACCAGTACACTGCTATGGTCGATATAAAATTGTGTGAGCACACTATTATGGTTACAATCGTTGTGTATTAAGATTCACTTCACATATAAACCAGACACATTACTGAACTCAGAGCAGGGAACACCATCTGCATAAAGCATTATCATGAAGCATGTTTAGAGGACAACTGTTCGTATATAAGATGCTGTAACGTGTTAAGCAGCATTATTTTCTGCACATGCGACTGCACATGGAGTCAAATAATTTGCACTCCACTCTAAGAAGTAAAAGCTCAAAGAACGAACTCATTTACAGCCCCCCCCAAAAAACTATCAAAGAAATAATCTAAAATAGGACGAGCTTGCTTAAAAAAACGGAAGCATGGTAGGCCTGAAGCATAATTTCAAGGATTAAAACATCAACAGATGGAGTACACATGGATACAGGCATTGTGCCAAATTAGACATGAACATATACTGCTGCAACGCATCATTCTACATCATTCTTGCCGGATATGTTGTAATTATCCAACCCGTCAATGATCCTACTTAGTATATGGACCGACTTCGTAAAACACATTCAACATTTGACATGTGCTAGAAAAAGGGTGCATCGCATCCATTTGAAAGCACGCCGTAGAACCCAAAAAACGATTGGAAGAGCAGAGAAGAGAGAGAAGGATACCAGGACGAGTGAATCGAAGGAATCACCAACGCCATGGCCTTCTTCCTCGGGCTGTCGCTCTATCCTAGCCTCCCTCGCTGTCTCCCCCCAAGTAAAGAGGCTTCTCTTCATCACCCTGCTCTTTATCTTTCGTCCGTGTGTTATCCAGACCTGTCTGTCGACGGATCGGGTTGATCTCTGGAATAAAAGCCACTGGGGCCTGACCCGGATCCGACCCAAATTACTTTGTGAAGCACGCGTGGCCACCGATCCACCTGGAACCTCATCGACGGTGATGATGACGGAGGAGGTCGCGTCGCCGGCGGTTCAGGCGGTGGTGCTGGAGGAGGCGTGTAAGGCGCAGTTGAGGTGGTAGGGTCAGCGGCCGAGAAAGAAGAGGAAGGGCACATGATGGCTGTGACGCAGGAAACAGAGGGAAGAGGGCAGATGGCGGAGATGTCCTGCCATGACCCGCCGGGGTAAAACCCGACCCGAACGAAACTGGTCGAACCGACTGACGGGTTCGGATCTTGAGGTCAATCTTAATCATCTGTGGGTCCACGCTGATTTGCTTGGTGTACAAAATAGGAAACGCAGACGATGAAAAGAAGAGGTTGATATACCGGTGATCAATTTGATAGCTTTTCGTTATTATCAATTTATGTAATAAAGGATCCATTTCACCAGTAGAAAATATCTGATTTATTTTATTATTATTATTATTATTATTATTATTATTATTATTATTATTATTATTATTATTATTATTATTATTATTATGGAACAGGATAGAATTGTCCTTGATAATCAGATTTTGATCTCAGCTCCTCCTCTGTACAACTTTAATGTGATTGCTAGAGAAATAATGATCTTTACACTTAAACAACCCAGACATATTTAAAAAAACAAAAAAAATAATATCAAATACAAAAGACATAAATAATAAAATATATTATATATAAAAATAAAAAAATACAATATTCGAGAGAATTCCAATCTAAATACATCGGATAAAGTAATAAAATGCTATATAAAGTACAATTTACATCAAATATTATGAAATTTATTTAAATTAAAATTATATTCACTTTCACCCACGCGGCACCCTTTTGCCTCAAGGCCCAAACGACCATGATACCCCTGAAAACAAAGTGTGATCTAGTTTTCCACCTCAAATTACGGGACTGGTTCAGATTTGTTTAAGGATTACCTGCTAATTCAACTCAAGCATCAGCATACCAACTCAATGGCAATTATAAGGTTATTTTTCTATCAACAATATAACTATCACATTCTTGGATTTTTTTTAAGCCCAATATACATATCACAAATACATTCACTCTGTGTGTAACATTTATTTATTTTTTGGTAAGTTCCGTGTATATCTCAGTTCAATCCCCTATTGAAGGTAGACAAAGATTTAAACTAACACATGAGGATTTAACGAGTGTATTATTGTTAAATTATATATTGATCAATGACTATCCCATTAGAGTTGATCTACTAAAAGACTTAAATAAGAAAGAATTATCTATCACATATGTTTAGTCCTCCTATATTGAAAATGAGCTAAAATTAGAATAACTTTTAAGAATCTTATGAGTGTATTCTTATTAATCTCAGTCTAAGTATTTTGACTAATAATTTGGGCTCAACAATGTTAATATATTATTTATTAAAATTTTTAATAAATAATCTTATCATATCATACGATGATAGTGAAAAAAAGAGATTATTTATTAAAATTTTTGAGTTAAAAGATTTTTTAAATTAATGTAAATGCTCTAATCTTGAGCTTCTTGACTTAAAATATATCCACTAAAATATTATCATTAAAATGCTTTATGCAAAATTTGAGTAAATTTACATTCAATTTAATTTAATAATGTTACAATAAGTAATAATGTTTCAATATAATTATCCCATTAAGTTTTTTCCTAATAAAATAATCAAATAACATTATGGATAATTTATCCAAAAAAACTTTCGCTATTAGTTTTTGATATCTTGTTCTTTTTTATGAACCTTTTAAATTTTCTTGTAAGAAGTTCTATGTAATCATCATCACTTGAGCTTTCACTTGAGTGGTCTTCTTTTGTTCTAAATGTAATATCCTTCTTGTTCGTTGGAAGATTGTTTTCATGTTCATCATGTACCTTGCAAGTCATTTCATAGGTCATTAATGATCCTAGGAGTTCTTCAAAAGGAAAGTTATTCAAATCCTTTACTTCTTGAATTATAATTACCTTTGGATCTCAACATTTTGAAAGAGATCTTATTAACAACATTTACTTAAGATTAGTAAAACATTTACCAAGAGCTTTCAAACTATTGACAACATTCATAAAATAGGTGTATATGACACCAATGGTTTTACTTGGCTTCATTCGAAATAATTCAAAACTATATATCAAAAGATTAATCTTAGATTCTTTTATTCTACTTATGCCTTTTGGAGTAACTTTAAGTGTGTGCAAAATATCATGTATAGTTTTACATATAAAAACATGATTAAACTCATTTTTATCTAAAGCCTAAAAGAAAGCATTTACGATTTTAGTTTAACGAAAATATTTTCTTATCTAAACCATTCCATTCATTTATTAGTTTTGGGATTTTTGAAAACCAAACTTAACAACGTTCTAAAGATCAAAATCCATAAAAAGCAAGAAAATTTGCATTCATGTTTCTTAATACGTGTAGTTCGTCCCATTGAACATAGGAGGACAAGTGATAGAGTGACTCTCTCGATTATTAGAAAAAGTCATTTAATCTCTCTCAGGTGTTAAACCAAATGAGAGAACCATGCTTTGATACCAACTGTTAGGATCGTAAAGGAACTAAGAGGGGGGTTGGGACCTACATCCACTCCCGATTTCTCTTTCGTCGAGGTCATCGACATTCACTAATGATATTCTTTCAATGGGTAAAGACCAACTACTCTCTTTACAACTTTTTCTCATTTTCATAAGTTTAGGAGAGGACCTTTACAAGTCTCACACCTCCCTTAGAATGACTTTAAACTTTAAAGAGAATGTGGGGAATACTCAAGCCTTTTAATTTTCTTTCCTTGCTATCTCAAGCAGGAAAGAGTGAGGTATTTATAGGCCCCAAATGACTTCAAAAATAGAGCAAAAAAAAGTCTTATCGTGGGTTTCATCTCAGCACCTTGGAACCCCTTGGGTGGCACAAGGCTAGATGGGGCTTTCGGATAGCAGGGAAGGTGCTGCCCCTTGCTTCGCTCGCTGTCCGTCGCTCGCCACTTGCTCGCGTGACAAAAAATGGCCTGTTTTTGTGTTGTTTTGGCTTGTTTTTGTGCCCTTTTTGCTTCGCTTGCAATCTTCTTCTCGCTTGTGTGGCCAAAAATACCTTTCTATGTATTTCTTCGTACACGATAGTGTCTTATCGTCGATTGCCTTGTTTGATCAACCACTTGAGTCTTTGTTACTCGTGGTTGGTGACGGGCTATCCAATATGGTGACTGTGTTGGCATGTGAGTGGTGACAGATTTGTATGCCGTGGTGGGCTCCCTGCTATTGTGCAGCTGACCACCGATGCTGCAAGTCTCTTCAATCGCACTTTGTTTGAATGGAGATATGTGTGTCGCCTGTACAATCTACCTAGTTTCTTTGGAAATTGATATTATTTAACTTGCTTATCCACCTCTCATGTGCTATACAGATGAGGAGTGTCGATGTCCATGCACCTTATGTGTCCTCGAACGATGGCATGTCTCAGACCTCTCATCTCGAGTGGCTCTAGTGTTCACGTGAGTGTTCTTGGATACAGTGGATAAGAATGTCCCATAAGTCTTTTTACTCTTGGCACACGATAGATTGGCTTTCTTAGCCGCCCTTCGACGGATGACAACCTTCCTATCGTTGCCCCCCTTTCCCTTGTGGTAATGGGTTGGCACGTTGGGCTTGGAGTCATGGAGGACGTGCTACCTGGTTGATCCTACTAGTAGTCATATGCTTGTCTGAAAGATTAAGCCATGCATGTGTAAGTATAAACTATTTCAGACTGTGAAACTACGAATGGCTCATTAAATCAGTTATAGTGTGTTTGATGGTACGTGCTACTCGGATAACCATAGTAATTCTAGAGCTAATACGTGCAACAAACCCCGACTTTCGGAAGGGATTCATTTATTAGATAAAAGGCTGACGTAGGCTTTGCCTGTCGCTCCGATGATTCATGACAACTCGACGGATCGCACGACCCTTGTGCCGGTGACGCATCATTCAAATTTTCGCCCTATCAACTTTCAATGGTAGGATAGGGGCCTACCATGGTGGTGACAGGTGACGGAGAATTAGGGTTCGATTCTAGAGAGGGAGATTGAGAAATGGCTACCACATCCAAGGAAGGCAGTAGGCGCACAAATTACCCAATCCTAACATGGGGAGGTAGTGATAATAAATAACAATACTGGGCTCTTCAAGTTTGGTAATTGGAATGAGTACAATCTAAATCCCATAATGAGGACCCATTGGAGGGTAAGTCTGGTGCTAGTAGCCTCGGTAATTCTAGCTCCAATAGCGTATATTTAAGTTATTGCAATTAAAAAGCTTGTAGTTGGACTTTGGGACAGGTCGATCAGTCCGCCTCACGGTGTGCACTGATCATTCCATCCCTTCTATTGGGGATATGTGACTGGCCTTAATTGGCTGGGTCATACCTCCGGTGCTGTTACTTTGAAGAAATTAGAGTGCTTAAAGCAAGCCCATGCTATGGATACATTAGCATGGGATAACATCATAGGATTTTAGTCCTATTGTGTTGGCCTTTGGGATCGGAGTAATGATTAAGAGGGATAGTCGTGTTAGGATCAAGAACGCACTAAGAGGGGGGGGGGGTGAATTAGTGCAGCGGAAAACTTTCAACGTTTAAAAACTTATTTCGATTGAAACTGATTCCGCAAGAATGGTTTCAACTCAATCCTTTTCAGAAGAACTTTGAACTTGAAACCTTTCGTGAAAGAGCAAGATAAGACTAAGGTGATTTGCAGCAAGGTAAATCACACACGTGAAAAATGTCAGTTTTGTAAAGCCTTCGTACAAGTAAAACCGACCTCGGAAGATGTTTACGTTAAAGTGTTTGTAAACATGATTAAATCGGAGTAAGGAGGAGAGGTAGTTTGCTATAAAGGAAAGACACTCAAAGTAAATGCAAACCGAGATTTTAGAGCGGTTCGGTCAACGTGACCTACATCCATTATTGGCTTCCTCCTCTGACGAGGTCACCGGCGTCCACTAGAGGCCTTCCTTTAATAGGCGAAGGCCAACCACCCTTTTACAGCTTTTCTCCTTTTGCCGGGCTTAGGAGACAACACTTACGAGTTTCACTCCTCTCTTGAAAGATCTCAACACTTAGAAAGAAAAGATGAGAACTCTAGCTTTTACAACACTTTAAGGCCTCAAAGACTCAAGAAAATGTCAAGATTTCGATGACTTTTCATGTAGGAAAGGGTAGGATTTTTATAGACCCCAATGAGTTTAAAAATGGAGCCTAAAAGTGTCCATTCCCGGATTTCCGGGGTCTTGACGGTACTACCGCCATTATTGGGCGGTACTACCTCCTGGCAGAGCTCGGAGACCGAGCTCTGGCGGTATCACCGCCCAGTCTGGGCGGTATGACCGCCTGACAAAGCTCGGAGACCGAGCTCTGGTGGTACCACCGCCGGCCCCGACGGTGCTACCGCTGGCCAGGATTTCAGGGGTTGAATGGGCTGATCCATTCGGCCTAATTTGGGTCTATTAAGGGCCCAGTTGGCCCCTAATTAAGTTAGTGGGATTATCTCATAATCCTAACTTAATCTATATTCTAACTACGATAATTATGATATAATTACTGCATTTTTGTGTTCTGGTGCGTCAATTGCTCTTCTGGCGAGCTTCCAGCGAACTTCTAGCGAACATCCGACGAACTCTCGACGATGCTCCGACGGACTCCCGGCAAGCTCCTGGACTTCGCAACGATCTTCTTGGCGAGTTTTGACGAGCTTCTATGGCAAGCTCTTAGACTTCTCGGATGGTTCCCGTAGAACCTCCGACGAACGTTCGAAATTCCGACGAACTCTCGTACTCCCAACGTGATCTTTATCTTGACTCTAGCATAACACCTGCTGCATGTCTTACTGCCATCATAGTTAATCCTGCACACTTTTCTCATCATATATATTAGATCAACAAATGATAATTGACTTCATCATCAAAATCCGAGATTCAACAATCTCCCCCTTTTTGATGATGACAATCAATTGATGACGGAGTTAACATTAACACCCCCTATCTATATGCCATACTTGAGAAAAGTCATTCTTGAATTCAAAGTCTTTGAATTCAAGAGACATATTGATAAGTTAAGTTTATTTAAACTTATCAATACTCCCATCATAATTCCTATCATGATGTAACTTTCTGAAAATGATATCAAGCCATGACATCCATTTCAAGTCTTATATTTCAAATATGAAGAATAACAATCATAGCAATTCATTCTATGATAAGATATCAATTTATAATATTTCAAATTAAGCTCTAGATATCTTATCATAA